>JANIEX010000950.1:0-16189 GCA_027627405.1 Leucocoprinus birnbaumii
ATCAATTTATCAATTTATTTTATCGCCTATCATCGCTATCAATTGACTGCAGCAGAATTAGCCTTTACTTCTATGGTGCGTAAACTCAAAGGAACTCGATCCAGGACCATTCAAATGCCATACTTGTAACCTAAGTAGGCCACTGTGGAGCCAACGAGCCTCATATTCAACATGTAGCTACATATCAAACTTCCAAGCAAGTGGAATGATGAGCACAGACGCTCTTCCGACTCCTTGAGCTTTGGTCACTTTCCTTCCGGTATCGATCCAGCACTGAATGAGCCCTACATATGTATATACACCGAAGAGGCACAGATTCAACTTCTCGGCAAGTTCCTCGTACGTGGCTCCGACTTCCACCCTTAATGCCTAATTTCTATGGTATCGTCGTCCGTGCTGTCGCCACCGTCTAAATCTATTTCGTCATCACCGTCGGATCCATCACCCTCTACCATCGGATCCCAGTAGTATTCCAGGCGTGAAAGATCATCGGTAGCCCAGTCTCGTTTACTGCTAGCCGTCATTGTGCTCCCTTTTGTCTCATCCAGGAGGAAACGTTCCCGCTTCTTTGTCATGCTCAACATGGGCAGTAGAAGTTGCCCAATTTTCTGCCATCGTGAATTATACGTTTTGTTTGCCACAGATGATCGGATGTAAAGTAGGTCGGGGAAGATTTCGGAAAGGAATGCAGCAACGAGCTCTTTTCCTTCAATCGGGGAAGTTGAAACATCTAGATATTTCAGGGAGGAAACACTATTCCTGAAGCCATCCGCTTGTGTCAGCCTCATGAAAATGGCTGCACGATCTGTGAAATAACATGCATCGACCTCCAGCTTCAAGCGATGAAGCTTAGGGCATTGACTTGCCAGAGACGCGAATATCGAAAGCACCGTTGATGGATAGTCGACAGCTTCCGAGGAGGTGATAGAGAGCGTCTCGAGATTAGGCCAAGACTCTCCAATCCATACCACGTGCTCGGAGGATAATTCCGGACTTTTTTGTAAACATAGCTCGAAAGACTTGAGCATCGAGAAACCCCGAAGAGGGTGGAGGATGTTTGAGAATTTTGCATACCGGGATTTTCTAGCCCTAATGCGGAGAGCTTTGAGGCAGAAAGGATCACAAATGTCTCCCACGCATTTCACGAAGTCCATCAAGGCTTTCGTACCGGTGTCATTTGGAGCGATCTCTGAGTCCCGGTATATAGAGAGGCACTCGAGTTTCGAGCGCTGTAAGAAAGGGAGTAATTTGCAACCGATGGCAAGCGTCGTCTCGACTTCGAATAAGCGCAATGCCGGAAACAGGTGCGTGGGATCATGCAGGCTTTCTTGGTTCCTCTCACTTGGTTGTCCCTTGAAATCTTGCAAGACTAAGGTGTGAAGATAGGGTAGACGAGAAACACGTAAGAAAACATCAACGTCAGCAACCGAAATGTAGAGTCGCCGCAGGTTGTGCCAGGTCTGGAGGGAGGAGAGTAAGCCGGAAAGGTGAGTGAATTCTCCTTCAGAGGGGAATATGACTTCCAGGTTACGGAGGGATGGATTTGAGCCTGAGAGAAATCGAGGTAAGGAGCTAAGAAGGCTCCCTACACGAGCATTTAAGGTGGCCAACCTCAGTTTCATGCAGACGACGCTCAGACGACACTTGGGCTAAGGAACATGGGAAGGTACTGAAAATAGGAATTGGTATACTCCGCGAACTTCAGGTGTTTGAGATTTGGCAAGAGCCCATCAGGAAAGAGAAACCTGAGGGATTGAAGGACGTCGACAGTCATCTGATCAATGTCAGAGTCATATATAAGCACAGACCGGACCCTCGAGTTGTATTTCCGGATTATTGATGCATCTGAAATCTGCAATGCCCGTCTGAGTTTCTTTGTGACCGGAAGTTAGTTGGAGCACTTTTGGAGAGAATATCAGGCGTACCAGCACACGTCCATGTGAGCCGCGAATCGGTTCATAGCTCCATACATCGCAGGGAAGACACATCACCAGGGGTAATAAGTCGTCGAGCTCATAGTAAAGACTGTCCAAGGCAGGTTCTTTAAACCCTCGGCAAGTCAACGCGAGCGACAGCAAATCTGCTCTTGGTGACCGGGGAGAACTTGAAGTTTTGAGCCACTCCTTAAAGGAAGTCCAAGTCTCCTCGCATATAAGCTGCCGAATCTCGGCGATTTCTAGGCAGTGGTGCATGGTCAAGGTGGTCAAGGAAGACAAAGGACGAACGCGCCACCGCCGGAGCGGCCATTGTAACTAAAACTCGTGACTCCTCGTGACTGACCACAACTATCCGCCCAATTGATCCCGAGAGGCAGAGAGTTCGCTCGGCGACCAAGTGGCACAACGGTAGCGTCTTTGATTTCAACTGACAAGTGAGCGACCAATAGGCCGCTCATATCAGTCATGCCTTTGTTAGCTCTACTATCTATTTTTCTTTTCTTATTTCTCTATGCAGAAGGGACCATGTTGACATGTCGGGTTTTGTGCCTATTGTCCTCTGTTCACGGCTTCGGTCATTCACCGCCCCCTAACTTAGCCCCACTTATCAGTTTGGTGAGTTTAATTACCCGTACCTTTTTTCTCAAAAGACGCTTTAGCAGTATGTAGCTCGCTATATGTGCCTCTCCCAGAGCGAATTCAGCTTGTATTGTAAAAGGTAGTGATTAAATCTCAAAAGGGACTACTTGCTGACTTCAATAACCTACTCAAAATCTACTTCCATCTCATCATTGGTGGGAATAAAGCCAACATAGCAATCTAGGCGTCCACCCGAATCCGAATCCGATTCAGTACCATCGCCCACTGTACTTCAACACCAGTGGTAATCGAGATGCGATAAGTCCCTGGCATCCCAGCCTTGTTCATCTTCTCGTGCTGCTAAGTTTGCTTGTCTGCCATTGACCCGAGTACGCTCTCGCTTCTTTGAGGGGCCAGCATGGGCAGCAGGACTCGTTCAATCTTCAGCATCGCAAATTATATTCACGCCGTCGGGCCGATGATTTGATGCAGCTCAGATTAGGGAATATCTCAGAAAGAAAAGTTGCAACGAACTCTTCTCTGTCCACTGGAGATCCCACAATGTTGAGATGGTTTAGTAAGGGTGAGTTGAAAGATTTGAGACCGTCTACTCGACGCAAGATCTCCAAATGGCCCATACGATCACTGAGGTTACAAGCGTCAGCTTCTAGATCTAGGCAGCGAAGTTTGGGACATCATCTTCTGCAAGGGATGCAAAAACCGAGAGCTTCGAGAGCTGTTGGGCAGGTAGGATTCGGAGCGTTTCGATATTAGGCCAAGACTTCCCAATCCACGTGGCATCTGTGTGTGATATTGTTGTGGTTTCGGATAGCCAGAGTGTGAACGACTTGAGCAATGAGAAACGGTGGAGAGGAGAAGCAATTTTCGTAAAGCCTGTGCGGAGAATTGTTCGGACCTCAATCCGAATTGACTTCAAGCAGTAGGGACTACAATAAGTTCCTATACCCTCAATGAGATTCAGCAAGCTTGTCGCGTCGGCAGTAAGTATTCTGATCCGCTGTTTCGAATATCGAGAGGCGCTCGAGTTTCGAGTTTTCAAAGAAAGGGAGTAGTTCGTGGGCGATATCGAGTGAGGCACCGATTTTCAGAAGGCGTAGTGCCAGGAACATAAAGTTTACAGCGTGCAAACGCTCCTGCCAATCCACAGTGCTGGACTGACCATTAAATGATTTTAATATTGAAGCCTGTAGATTGGGAAGGCTAGACGCGCGAATGAAAGTACTTGCATCGAATTTTGAATATGAGGGCGACGAAGGTTGTACTAAGCGTCCAGCGAGGAGAAAGTACCTGAGAAATGCCTCAGGTCTGTTTTGATCGGAAATTCAGGGACTGGGCTGCGGAGGGGAGGGTTGGATGATGGGGGAGTTGAAAAGGTATCGAATTGAAAATCCTCCAACATGGATGTCCACAGTCCTCATCTCGATTTTTAGAGAGATTGGTCCTGGGATCCGGACCATGGGAAGACGATAATAGTCCCTGCCGACGCAACCGCGGAATTGTAGTTTTCTGAGGTTGGGTAGGAGTGTGTCAGGAAGGAAGAGCCGAGTGATTCAAGCACATCGACACTGATCGCACGAATGTTATTAGAAGAGACACATATATTCCGAACCCTTGAGTTATATTTCCGGATCATTGCAGCGTCTGGTGGCTCCATTGACCTCCGCAATTTTTTTTGATAATGCGAATCAAAGAGGGGCCAAGCGTAGGACAAGCACCGACTTACTATGGCTTCGTGTGCAAGGCACAATATAAGGGGTAGTGGATTCAAGAATTCGTAGTAGAGGTTATCTAGAGCTGGCTCCTTAAATGCCAGACAGACCAACGCGAGGGACAGCAGACAAGCATTCTTGCGGCCGTGAGATGGAGGTTGCCGAAATTGCACGCATATAAGCTGTTGAACCTCGGCAACACCAAGACAGCGCGAAGATGTATGGTGAGTGCGATGGGCGTGCACTTAAGGGTCAGTTTTCTTTCATCCAAACTTCATAACCTATTTCCCCACGGGAATAACGCTGGTGATGGCATCACCGATTCGAGCGCCGGTCATTGCACATGTGTTCAACTGACAACATGACCTTCCCAGGTTCTTGGAAGGTGTATGGCCCTCCAATCCCCTGACAGGCTTAAGCCCTCCTGGTCTTCTGCTTATATATTCACACCATGAAATTCAGCCATACTTCCATTCTTCCGTCTTCTCATGTCCATGAACGCCTTGGATGCTATTGCCGTCGCCCTCTGCACACTACTCAGTGTTGGTATTTGGCGGTATCGTAAGGCTCGTAGACTACCTCCGGGACCACCGGCCACCTTTCTTGGGAACGCCCATCACATTCCGAGAACAGAGAACTGGGTCGCATTCAAGAATTTCGCTGATCAGTATAGTAAGGTGGCTGCCAGCTACACAATGCTCCTATTCAACTCACCTTCTACTGGAATATCATTTCCAGATTCCTCAATTCTCTGCCTATGGATGTTCAACTCCGAAACTTTTATTCTCAATGATTACCGCACGGCAACCGCTCTCCTTGACCATCGCTCAAGTATCTATTCAAGTCGACCTACTTTCTGGATGGCGGGCTATCTAGCTGGCCGAACGAGTACCGTGTTTGGAACGAAATCAACAAATCCTCGTTTCAAGATCTACAGAACCCTTCTACATAAGACGCTTAATCCAAGAGCGATACGGACTTACCGAGCTTTGCAACTCGCGGAGTGCCAGACCTTGTTGAAAGGACTATTGGAGACGCCGGATGATTTCATTGCACATCTCCGAAGGTAAGCATCGCCAAGTTTATGAGGCCAGTCCAGTGTCATTTATTTTTGTCTCGTTCAGGAACGCGATAGCCATCATTATGAGCGTTGCGTACGGTTATCAAGTGAAGTCCAACGATGACAAATTTGTCAACATTCTAGAGGAGACCCTCCGGCTGGCTGGTGTCTTGAATACCCCCGGGAAATTTTGGGTCGAATTCCTACCCATACGTGAGTTTGGCACTCAGGTTTTATGCGTCGTCCACGTGTGCACTTTGCTCATCCGGGTTTTTCTCTAGTGCGATACGTACCGGCATGGCTTCCCGGCGCTGGTTTCAGGAAACTAGCGCGCTCATTGGGTCAAACCATGGGCCGACTGGAAAATGTCCCTTACAAATGGGCAACTTCTCAAGTGGTAAGTGCCCTGGTCCATGAAACACCGTCCATAATACGATCATCAATTATTTAGTTGGCTGGTTCATATGATGAATCCTTCGTATCTGATCATATACACGACCAAAGTTTTGCCCCCACACTGGAGGAAAAAGATGACATTCTCAAGTGGTGTGCAGCAGCATTATTTGTTGGAGGTGGAGATACCGTAAGTTCCAGAATAGCATATGGGCTCAAAGCAACAACTGATGGTCGATCTTCCGAGAAGACCGTATCGGTAATGACGACCTTCTTCCTTCTGATGGCTCGGCATCCTGAGATCCAACAACGGGCGAGGGAAGAAGTTGATACTGTACTCGGTGGAAATATGGCAACCCACAGCGACCAGGCATCTCTGCCATATATCAATGCAGTTATTAAAGAGGTTTTGCGCTGGGGACCCGTCGTTCCATTAGGTACGAGCATGGTATCCTTCGAAAATCCTGGCATACCCCTTATACACCCCCCAGGAATACCGCACCAGGTAACGGAAGATGATTTCTATGATGGCTACTTGATTCCTAAAGACACACGCATTATTTCTAACATTTGGTCAGTCGAATATCGCAGCATTGAATCGTACCTGAGACTGACGGGGATATAGGGCAATGGCTTATGATGAAAATGAGTATCCGAACCCATCGGCCTTTGACCCAACAAGATTCTTGGGTGATAACAAGCAATTAGACCCGCTCAAGTATATTTTCGGCTTTGGGCGTCGTGTTTGTCCAGGTAAGTAGTTTCGTTATCTTGTGCACGATAACGTCTAAATAGACCTCCAATACAGGACTTGACCTGGCTGAAGCGTCACTCTTTATAAATATCACCAATATCCTTGCTAACTTTATCATCTCGAAGAAACGCGGGCCCGACGGTCAAGAGATCGAACCCGAGGCCAAATGGACCACAGGAGTCACTGCGTCAGTCCGAACTACCCCATTGTCCTGCTCGATTATGCTAACCAAGCGATAACAGGCACCTTATGCCATTTCCCTGTCAGATCACGCCGCGCTCGCCCACCGCCCTGCGATCGATGTTGAGCGTTAGTGCTAACTAGACAGCAGCTGGTAACAATTAGATGTATATTGTGATCAGGAAATCTGTATCGGAAGACAAGGTCCTCCGAGCTGTATCTTATCTTGTGAACCCCTAAATCATTTGCCCTATCTCCTACCGAGACCATTCATATGACGATATTCAGTGTCTCGCGCCAACAGTGCGCCAGCAGAACTCTGTCGTCGTCAAGAGCCTTAGTCGCCGCATACAAATCTAATTCTAGAATCTGTCAGGACTAGATTCACGGGATAGGTTCTTCCAAGAATCCGTGAGTAAGGGAGGGACTCGCGGTATAACAAGTAAAACCTACAATCAACTTAAGGGTGGACCAAGATTCATCAGTGTCACGACCAGGCTCAGATTTTTATAACGAGCCATTGACTTGATTGTCTTCTCGGTCCGTGGTCTGCTCCCAAATATGAATCGCCGCGGTGATTCTTAGATTGATTCGTCGCTAGTTCGAAGATCATACGGCAAGATAAACCCATGAATCGATTAGTTTGTACCTTCGTCGATGGGTAGCAGCCCGGACTTTCAATAGTGAGTGCAATTTCACTTTGATTAATATAATTGAGCGCAGAGTACCTGCCCTGAGGCCTGAGCACCAATACTGATAATGTTAAATCTCCCGCAGCGGCTCGACCTTTTTATAGATTAGCCTTTCAATGTCCGAGCAGGGTCTAATTAATAAGTCATGGTTCTGAATCCTCTCCCACACACGTTGCCCCATGCCAGTGACGTCCTTGGATACTAGTGTCGTCTTGCTCTGCGCATGTCTTGCGGCCGGCGTTTGGCGATATCGAGAAACCTTCAGGTTACCGCCGGGACCACCAGCCAGCCTTCTTGGGAACGCACATCATATTCCAAGAACGTTGCCCTGGGTCGCCTTCAAGAAGCTTGCGGATGAGTATGGTAATTCTACATTTCCTTTCCTCATCCCTTGTCTCGCTAACAGGCTTTTCTATAATGATGTCTAGGTCCTCTAATCTGCCTCTGGATGTTCAGGTCAAAGACTTTTGTTCTGAATGACTACCAGACTGCGACTGCTCTCCTTGACCAGCGCTCGAGCATCTACTCGAGCCGGCCCACCTTCTGGATGTCGGGTCATCTTGCTGGCCGATCCGAGGTTGTTTTCTTGACGAAAACTACGAGCCCTCGCTTCAAGATCTACAGGACGCTTCTTCATAAAACATTGAACCCAAGGGCGATACAGACATACAAAGCCCTGCAAACCTCAGAGTGCCAGACTCTGCTGAGAGGCCTCTTGGAAACACCCGAAAAGTTCGTTATTCACCTTCGAAGGTAAGGGTTAACAAGATCGGATTTGTAAACTGGTTGATACCACCCCGTTATAGGAACGCGATCGCCGTCATTATGAACGTAGCATATGGTTACGAAGTGAAGTCTGTTGATGATCAATTTGTGAATATCTTGGAGGAAAGTTTCAAGTTGGCTGGTAAGCTGAACGTCCCCGGTAAATTCTGGGTAGAGTTCCTGCCGCTATGTGAGAAGCTTTAGCTCTTGAACTTCTCCATATGCAAGAAACTCAAGAGAGAGTGTTGCAGTACGGTTCGTGCCAGAATGGTTTCCCGGTGCCGCATTCAAGAGGCTTGCCAAAGACGTCTCTAGAGAAATTATTCGTTATGAAAACATACCGTATGACTGGGCAAAAGCTCAAGTGGTAAGCATCATGTTTCATTGTTGTAAAGTTGCTGAAGTAACGTTAAACAAACTCTTGTGTCAGTCGACAGGGTCTTATAATGAATCCTTCGTGTCTGATCACTTGCATGATCAAGGCTTCGCTACGACACAGGGAGAAAGGGAAAGCATACTCAAATGGTCCGCTGCAGCATTGTATGCTGGAGGGGGGGACACTGTGAGCTCAAATACAGTTGAATTGGTTTTGATCTGAACACGTCTGGTAACCCAACAGACAGTTTCAGTAATGACGACCTTCTTTTTTCTGATGGTGCGTCATCCTGACGTGCAAGAGCGTGCAAGAGCGGAAATAGACTCAGTACTCGGTGGAAATATGGCGACACAAGACGACATGTCTTCTCTGCCTTATGTTGGTGCGATGATAAAAGAGATTCTCCGTTGGGGGCCTGTTGCTCCACTGGGTATGTTACAGTTTATCGGAATGGTCTTGGTGTACATGCTAATATATCGCATACCCAGGTATACCGCATGCGGTTACACAAGACGACGAATTCGATGGATATTTCATCCCTAAAGACTCGAAAGTCATCGCGAATATCTGGTTGGTTATGTGGTACTACTGTGTGCGTCCAGGACTGAGCTCATACCAACAGGGCTATGGCTCAAGATGAGAATGTGTATCCGCGCCCACGTAATTTCGACCCAACAAGGTTCCTAGGAGAACATCCACAACTCGACCCGCTTAAGTTCATCTTCGGCTTCGGTCGTCGAATTTGTCCTGGTGAGTGCTTCTTCTCCTTTCCACGATAAAAGACCTGTTCAGCCGTCTTCAGGAATGGATCTAGCTGAGACTTCATTATTCCTGAACATGACTAATATCCTGTCCAACTTTACTATTTCAAAGAAATGTGGGGACGATGGACGGGAAATCGAGCCCGAAGAAAAATGGTCTACAGGAGCTACTTCGTCAGTCGTTTGACTCTTCCTCTCAGGCTAACCCAGGATGCTAACCACAGCTTGCTCAGCCATCTGAGTCCATTCCCTTGTCAGATTACGCCGCGCTCTCCGAGTGCATTGCGATCAATGTTGAGCACCAGTGGCTAACAACGGTTGAACTGAAGCCGTAGTACGAGGTCGGGGACGTTTGATATCATTAACCAACTCCCTTTTGACCGTCTCTTCTGGAAATGTCCATCATTAAATTATGTCCATCAATGCCCACTATGTAGTCAATTTCTGTGCGTTTAAGCTCGGATCGGCGCTGGTGCGGAGGCGAAGTGCGCCAACAAGACGCCTCGCGTTATGGCGCTTAAGAACACTTCCTAACCTTCGAAATTAAAATGGGTATGAACTCTCGAGTCGTGTGCGGCTTCTTTCTTGCACACAGCCCTCATGTATCTCCTGTATCTGGACATCTTTGTAGTATTTCTCTCAGTTTTACTCTCTCTGGGGATCTGGCGATATCAAAGAATCTCCAATCTGCCTCCTGGGCCGCCTGCAACACTCGTCGGAAATGCCCACCACATTCCCAGGACGGAAAACTGGGTAGCGCTCAAGAAATTCGCAGATCAGTATGGTAATGATGAGTGTAGATCAATCGTCTCGTAGTCCAAGCTCACATTGCTTAGGTCCGATAGTCTGCATATGGATGTTCAACACAGAGACATATTTCCTGAATGACTATGCCACTGCGAATGCCCTCCTGGATCATCGCTCAAATATCTACTCGAGTAGACCACCGATATGGATGTCAGGGGAGCTTGCTGGTCGGACAGATAACGTCTTTTTGACCAAGACGACAAGCCCCCGGTTTAGAATATATAGAACACTCCTTCAAAAGACGTTGAACCCAAGAGCGATATCAACGTATCGAGAGTTCCAGATCGCAGAATGCCAAACTCTGTTGAGGTGCCTTTTAGAAACGCCGAATGATTTCATCGCGCATCTCCGTAGGTAAAGTGACTGTGAAAATTATGGAGATCATCTCTCACTATTGCTATTCACAGAAACGCGGTGGCATTGGCAATGAGAGTGGCCTACGGTTACCAAGTGACATCCGATGACGACAAATTTGTGAATATACTAGAAGAATCACTTAGGCTCGGAGGTAGCCTCAACATCCCTGGAAAATATTGGGTGGAGTTTCTACCCGTCTGTGAGTAAAACAGTCATCAGCCATGCGATTGAACTCAAACGTATGATCTCAGTGAGATTTATACCAGAGTGGTTCCCTGGGGCTGGGTTTAAGAAGCTGGCGCGCACAGTGGCCCAAGACTTGAGGCAGCTCGAAAATGTGCCTTTCAACTGGGCGAAATCGCAAGTGGTACGTGAACTTCCTAACAATTTTGCAAAGCTGAGCTGTCATCAAAACAGTCGACCGGATCGTTCAAGGAATCTTTCATATCTGATCACATCATCAACCAAGATTTTGCGCCTACAGTAGAAGAGAGAGAGGATATACTGAGATGGTGTGCGGAAGCTTTGTATGTTGGCGGGGGAGACACGGTGAGAGTCAAGTTAGTCGTGAATTGGCAAGGAATAACTCAATGGTAAACCACGAAAGACCGTTTCAATCATAACCACGTTCTTCTTCCTTATGGCTCGTCATCCTGACGTTCAAGAGCGTGCTAGAAGGGAAATTGACACCGTGCTGGGAGGTAACATGGCGACTCACGACGATCAGTTATCTTTGCCTTATGTCAATGCGATGATTAAGGAAATCATGCGTTGGGGTCCTGTCATTCCCCTGGGTAGGTCATGAAGCCGACTAGTAGACGAAGTCGTGAAACCTGTATCCAGGCATTCCTCATCAAAATACACACGACGATCATTTCGATGGATATTTCATCCCCAAGGACACCCGCTTTGTGCCCAATATCTGGTACGCCAAGTGATAAGCATGATGTTGATTATTTCCTGACTCATTCTGGGAAAGGGCAATGGCGTATGATGAAAGCGTGTATCCCAGCCCTAGCACCTTTGACCCCACTAGATTTCTAGGCGACAGCCCACAAATGGATCCTATGAGATTTGTCTTTGGGTTTGGGCGTCGAATCTGTCCAGGCAAAGATGATCTCGGATTACAATTAAGAGACGTACTAATTCGAGGATAGGACTACACTTGGCCGAAGCGTCGCTGTTCATCAATATCACCAACGTTCTCGCAAATTTCATCATTTCGAAGAAGAAAGGAATAGACGGCAGGGAGATTGAGCCAGAGTCAATTTGGATGACAGGTTTGACAGCGTCAGTCTTAACGACGCGCCCGCGCCCTTTTCGTCGTGTTAATTCGGATTCTAGGCACCTTGAGCCCTTCCATTGTCAGATAACACCGCGGTCGCCTGGGATACTACAGTCAATGTTACTGAACGAGAACCTGGCCTAAGGGGAACTGCGAATGCGCGAGAGATATGTCATGACGATCGCGACTCTACACGACACTGATGGTATAAAATATAGATCTGATGCTACGTTTGTCAGAGCCTCAGTTATTATRATGAATGAAAACCTACTATGATACTTTTTCGATGTATCCGAGAATGGAACAATGCATATCAGTATGGTTTGAATCGTCTGGCAGCTTTGAGCTTTTCGACTTTTGCTTTGTCTTCCTCCCATCTCCGCTTCAAGTCCAGAATCTCTGTCACAGAATTTGAGTACTGCATTACCAGGATCCACGAACGAATTTCACCTTTTCTCTGCTTCTCTGCCTTTTGGAAAGCATAGAAGCCTTCTTTCTCCTTCTTCTCCTTCTTGTTATTCCGCGTTCTCGTCTCCCCCGTTTGTTGGAATTTCTTGCTCGCAACGCTGACCCCTCCTCCCAGTGTTTGCCCATAAGCACCGCCTCTCGTGACTAGTGTGAATCCGTCCTCATCCACGATGGCCTCTCCCTTCTTGTACTGCGATTTCTGCTTCTCCTTGGCTAGCTCGTACTCGTACACCTCGACGTAAGTGTCAGCATGCTCTTGAACTACGTCTAGTGGCGGCCGAAGCGAGTCATATATCGCAAGGTAATGAGCGAGACCAGTGGGTTCTTCGGTAGATGGCCAAGGTCGGGGTTTTGACAGCGAGTTCACTGCGCGGTCAAGTGATGAAGAATCTAGAAAGATGACATGGGCAGAGCCTCCGGTTTTACGAAGCGTCCGTAGTAAGACTATTGGCAAAGGAGTGACTTTGGGGATATCTTCTTTAGAAACCTTTCTTCGTTTCCGTGGCTTCTCTCGCTCATCCGCCATACTTTCCTCGTCATTCTCCTCATCCTCTTCTTCTTCGTCTTCGCCTGTGTCATGGCCTATTTCTTCTGTATTATCTGTGCTGAATACTATCTTCTCCACCGTCCCAGCATTCTTGAACAGCTGGATCAAAGCTCGTTCTGTGGCGTCTGGCGGGACATTGACCAAGAAAAGAGTCCGGCCTGCGGGAAGGGCATCATCTTTCTTCGTGACAGAGTGAGGCCGAGCGTAGATATAATGAGTAGCCTTTGTAGAATAGGTGATTGGGATCGGAGTAAAGCCACTAAAGAGTGTCGGATGGCCCATGGTTGACGATATAAGCATCACACTCCCATTTCAAAATCTTTCCTCAGGTGTATGTTTGGTTATGAGGTGATTGCCAAACAGCAATGATGGGCGGAAGCAATGGAGTGTGAGTTCGATCCTGGCCGCACCGCATTTCTGGAAACTCTGCTTGTGAGCTTGGGACACTGCTACTTCTAGTTGGCCATAACGTACCGTGGACAACCTAAATTACCCGCTGTGTTGCTCTCAATCATGCCTTGAAGCACTCATACTCAACTGAAAGGTCTGAGAGGGTGTCTGGGCATCAGAAACCACGCTACCGGTTGCAGCGGGCTTTCCTACTGGAGTAAATTGTGCCTATTATCTCTGCCGTATCTCTGCCGACCCTGGCAGGGATGCCTACGGCGGCCGATATGACATCCTCGTCAAGTTCAATGGAACTTGGAGTACTTCTTTGTCCAGAAGCTCATCCTTCTTCGTCTTCGTCGACCATTGCTTCATTTCATTTCATCTTCTGAATTTCCAGCAAACACCATTCTTCCCATAGGTCCTGATGTCGAGATCTCCGAGGTTATCTGTGCAATATTCATCGGTTTTTCGACCGATCGGGGTGGCGGAGCGAAAGTGAGAACGCACTGGTTGCGATCACTCTTGACCTCAGTGTATTCGATGGTATCCCGCAATGGGTTAATTCATCACAAAAACCGTGGTATGACGCTCTGGGCCGTTGGCTGATATCCTGGTACGAACTTAAACACGGGGTTCTGATTGGCTCGATTGCAATCACAGACAGACTCGAGGAGTAATACCACGTTGAAGAAAGTTCCAAAAGGGCTCAAAAAGATATCCATTTCACCAGAGAAAGATTGATCGAATGCTATGAAGCGGTACCGAGATATATCACCGTCTACCTAACAATACGGCGACTGTTCCATGGAAGGATCGAACAAGACAAGGTTGGACAATGTAAGACGCTTGGACCTCCCAGATCCTCGACCTCGGTTATATAAGTGCTTGACTTGCATCGGCGCAGATAAAGCACTCCTCCGTCCACCTCTCGGAGCTAGGGGGGCCAATGACACAACGCATCGAGATTCGAGAGTCATCGCTGAGGTGCCGTTAGTAGCGGCGCCCATGCCGTGCTCAATGTTCACCACCGCCACTTTCGAGAAGGTGGAGAGCTGAACAAAGACAAGCGAGTAAGTCCCCTAACTCTCGCTGCGCACGCCACTAAGTGGACTGTGCGAACAAAAAGTCTTTCACTCTTATCGAAGACAGGAATACCCTCCAATCGAATCCTCGACTCTATCACTCACCGGTCACCTCTAGTATATTGCGCCACAGTCCTTCGCCGAACACACACTTGTGACGACAGCTACGCAAGTTTTCGAGACTCTTGGAGAGATCGATTGGGAAATGACAACACAGCACCTGAAACGACGCTCAGAATCTTCTCCCAGTGACTAGCATTACCTCTTCTTAGCGATATATGCACGAGAACTACGGGCTGCCCTTGGTTCACATATCCCTAGACTGTCGCCATCACTCTCGGCATCATTGAAACTATGTTTCGTTCACAAGATCCCGATCGTTGCGCTATCTCAACCCCTCGCAATATCGTGTCCTCCACCCCGGATCTCTCGCCAGACTTATCAACACCTCAGTGCTATACTCAACGCATGAGGCCCATCTAACCAACATTCCACTCGCTCATGCATCAGCCGTGGCCTCCACCGCTGGCGATGACAGTGAAGATGCACACCCGAGCCTGGTGACCTAACAGTCTTCCTCCAATCCTTCTCACCATTGCTACATTCAGCGGCAACTCAACTCCTAAGCATGCTTAACGTTTTCTATCATTCATGCCGGCGATGGCGGTGATAACGCCTCAGATTATCGATCATTCTCTCCCTCCCCACTCAATGTCGACGTTTCTCGGGGGTCGGCTTAGTCTTCCTAGTTGCGAGGCTTGACGCGATGCGAAACAGCGAATACCTCCACTGTCCCTCCCCAGTCAATTTCGACGTTTCTCGGGAGTCAGCCTAGTTTTCCTAGTCACAAGGTTTGACCCAATGCGAACCAGCGAATATCTCCACTCGGAATGTAACATACTTAGTATACTCTTACTGACTACGCTTCGAGAGGATAAGCAACCCAGCACCACCAAGCCCAGATAACGTCTCGGGAAGATAAGCATACGCGAGAAACTCAACACACCACTAACCTATCATTCACGTCATGTCGCGCACTGATTCATTCATCTCCCTCTTGTATTGGTGGAGCTTTCAGACTTCGGCCGGCCTTCAGTCAACCTCCTTTGTTAGTTCAACGCGCGATACTTCACTAGCAAGAGATTATCTCCATCCCCAGAGACAATTTCCATGCACTCCTTCCACAGTCGCTCAACCAACACCCTCATCGGCCTCTTTCAACCCATCCACCCATCTACGCCCGTCCCTCCACTCTAAGTAGCAATGCCCACACATACACAGGGCCTCCACCCCCGCACGCATCACCCCTCGGACCTAATAACGTCATAGCCCCTAACTCCCAAAAACGTGGCACAAGCTTCCCTATCATACATGCCGTAACCCTCTGATACAGTTTTTGTGGCGTCAAGGGACTCTAATCATTCCATCATTCCGTTTAAAGAGACCCTTTTTATAGAGTAGGTATTCAGACGCCGGAACAAGATATGTCATTATTGATTTTAATTGTTGTGTGTGATGCTCCGGAATTGAGGGTTTGGATTCGAACTGAATCAAGAGGCGGAATTGTGGGGGATCCTCCCGTCTCACACCCCCTTTCCTCTACACAAACACCCAACCGCACACCACACCACCAAGCCCAAGACAAATTCACAAAACCTTAATAATAATGAAAATTTTCACGTATGTATGTAGTATGTAAGTATACCTATATAAAAATCGCATACAGTATCAAATGTAAAAAATAGCAACTGTGATGAGAGAACTAGTCGAGAAAGCTCATAGTGTGTAAAAAAGTAGGTAATAACGCAGAGAGCAAAAAGTGAAAACAACGATGAGACTGGATACAAATCGATGGGGGGTCGAGGGTAGGCCGAGAGGGATAGACTGAGAGGGAAAAAATACAAACAAACAAACAAAAGTGAAGGGAAGGAAAAGCTAGACTGTTTACGCGGTAGGTGTAGAGCGGGGGATAGGATAGGTATGTACGGACGGAAACATGCAACGAAACAGACAAGTACTACATTAG
>JANIEX010000951.1:0-16183 GCA_027627405.1 Leucocoprinus birnbaumii
CAGTCCAGCGCTGCGTCTTCCACCTCCGCCAGTCTCGCCTCCTCGTGAGCCTGATCGCTTCATTAATTGCTTCGCGGACTTCCATCTCATATACGATCTTCATAGAACGTGCTCGACCTGTGGCAAGGTCATGCAAGGCCAGTTTGTGCGCGCCCTCGGCACTGTCTTCCATCTGAACTGCTTCAAGTGCATGGTGGGTGCCCGACACTTTCTTCGTCGGTGATGTCCGGCTCATATTCCTTGCAGGACTGCGGCGAAGTCGTGGCCCAGAAATTCTTCCCGATTGAAGGCTCTGAGGGGAAGCAGCATCCACTCTGCGAGAGAGATTACTTCCGCAGGTTAAACCTCATATGCGCCAAGTGCGGTTCGGCCCTGAGGGGGAGTTACATCACAGCTTGCAGTGAGTGTCGGACTCCCACACCCCGTCAAGCTACGTTATTGATTTTGCTATTGCTTCAGACAAGAAATTCCACGTAGAACACTTTACATGTTCCGTCTGCCCGACGCTGTTTGGTCCTCAGGATTCGTATTACGAGCATGAAGGAGATGTCTACTGCCATTTCCACTACTCGACGAGATTTGCGACAAAATGTTCGGGGTGCAACAGCGCCATTCTCAAACAATTCGTGGAAATTAATCGAAATATGCGAGACGAGTGTTGGCACCCAGAATGCTACATGATCAACAAGGTGTGCAGTCAGGGTCATTTCACAAGGTTCAGTAGCTTAGTTAATTCAGTTCTGGAACGTCAAAGTCGTGTCAAGACGACCTACGAGCACGCCGATGATCGAAGGAGAGCCGCAAGAACCGGCCTACCTGGAAGAGGAGCGGAGAGAAAATGCACTTTCGTTGAGGGAGAAACAGGTCCGGATGGAGCAACAGGTTTACCGTATATGGACGTGCGTCCCCATTACTCTGGAAATGATCTTGGAGCTCATTTCCTCAAAGCGTTCTATCAGCGTTCGAGGAGTCTAGTGCGGCGTGCATCTCAGATATGCTACGACAAGTCAGCAATGGTCAATACCTGGACGCGATCCGCATGGCAGAAAAGTTCATCCTTCACGTCGAGGTGTTGTTTGCCACTATTGATGATCTAGAGTTCCACTTTGCCCGCCTTGGCATGAAAGGTTCGTTGTCGCTGCAAGGAACTCATCCGCGATTCTTAAACTATTATCAGGCATGTCCCACGTTCGCGAGGCACGCATGCTGTGCAGGAAGACTGTCGAGCTCTTCACGCTGCTTTCTCACACTCAAGAAACTGGCGCACGACGGATGGGCATGACGCAAGAGCTTTTAGCGTTGGTGACGGGCCTTGCGCACTATCTGAAGATTCTCATTAGGATCGCTCTAACTGGGGCCCTGAAGCTAGAGCGAGAACAAAGCGTGCGAGAAGCGATGTCGTCTTTCTTGGACAAGCTGCACTTGCTTGCAGTCCAAGGAGGAAATCCGGCGGCTCGACGAGTTATCAAGGGTTATCACGGGGAGACGCTATCCAGCCCTCAAAGTAATCATGGTACACAAGGAGTCACCTACGGCTTCCGGAGCCTGGCACCAGAAAATGCGGGCGAGTCTCCATTTGCACCCGCGGCTATTCGGGATAACCGGGTCTCATCTCAAAATCCGCCCTCGGACTTGTGCGTCAAGTGTGACAAGACGGTGGAAGAAGATTGCGTGCGGTTGGGGACGTATCAGCGGTGGCACTCGAATTGTGTCCAGTGCAAAGTATGTGGCAAGACTGCGCTAGTGGCCATTCCCAAGGAACAATCCTCGAAAAGTGGGGACGAGCGAGACCCCAAGGATGCTCCTAATCAACCACCGAAGCCTTCTACTGCACGGAGGCCACCCGCGAACGTTGGGATCTTCGTCTTCGATCCAGAGTCACGAGTGGAAACCGCTTCCTTTGGGGAGGTTCCTCAGATCATATACTGCACGGAGCACGCGACAGCCAATTGCCAAACCGGATTCCAGTCTGTGCAGCGTCTCGAGCAGTATGCATTCTTGCTCAACGTCGCATTACGGCGATTGTACCTCTTGTTGAAGAAACAGGGTGTTGTTCCGCTATCCCCAGGTAAGTAGTCTCCGACCATCAAGGAGGATGGATCTCAGTTTTACTTCTGTAGTTCTTCCTGCGCATGGAGAGCCTTCTTCACCAACGAGTCCGATGGACCCCCATCGCAATTCCGAATATCGTCGTGTGACCAATGTTGAACGCAAAATCTCGGCTACAGCTCGCTTACCAAAGCGATCAACCATCATCGAGAGTCCAGCCGGCAAGATTGCCCATCCTACAGATATTGGACAGGCAGGTCACAGATCACAAGAGCAAGCTGGGCAATATCAGCATGCAAACGCAAGTCATGCTGTACCTCAGCCGTCAAGTGCCCATCATGTTCAACATCAGCCTCAGCAGCCGCAGTTGCATCATTTACCGCCTCAACAAGAGTCGTTGCTTCCATATAACCAGCCACCACCGCCTTCTGCTCAACATCCTGCGCAATCTCCTCCCACTCAATATGCCAAGCCTAATCTTTCTAGACTACCTCTTGATCCTCAAACGGGCCAGGTCCTAAGACCTTCCTTTGCTCGAAACAATACTGAAGTCATGATTCTGGAAGATAGTACGCCGAACTCACCCACTGGAGGAGAGGAGAGTCACTTTGCACCGACCACCGATAAGACATTCTCGCTTGGTGATATCCATTCCATTGTTGAAGCTGTTCAAGCACGCGAGCAACATCGTTCCCTGCCGCGAGAGACATCGTTGCCTTACATCGCGGAGCTTAGTGCGCTTGAGTTGGCGATCGTCAAGCATTTTGCTGTGCTTGCTTTGACGCGATCGCCGTTGAAAGATAGTTTCGACTTGGAAGAGTTGTTGGAGATGGTTGAGCCGAAGAAGAGCAATTTCTGGCAGAAGCTTTTCAAGAGTGACAAAAAAGCCCCCAAGAAGAAAGGTATGTTATATTACTGGGTCTTGTCATCGATAATGCTCATGTTGCTATTTAGTGGTGTTCGGAGAACGACTTGAGGTGCTCGTTGAAAGGGAAGGAGCAGATTCTTTACTTGGTGCAAGTGAAGCTACTCTCCGGGTACCCAGCTTTATTGACGACGTGATTTCTGCGATGAGGCAGATGGGTGAGATCTCTCCTTCGAAATGAAATTTGTGGACGCGTGAGTTGACTGATTGAACCCTAGATATGTCGGTTGAGGGTATTTTCCGCAAGAACGGCAACATCAGGCGATTGAACGCCGCAATGGAAGCGATCGACAGGGATCCTTCTTCCGTCGACTTCACACAAGACAATCCCGTACAACTTGCGGCGCTTCTGAAGAAGTTCTTGGGTGGACTTCCCGAACCGCTGATGACATTCAAACTTCATCGACTGTTTGTGGCTTCGCAAAGTGATTATATCCTTGTCTAGTCTTTGATCTCGTGGCTGATCTGTTTATGTGTAGCTTTACCTTCTGACGAGGATCGTAAACGGTATCTCCATCTAATATCGCTCATAATGCCAAAACCGCATCGAGACACTATGGAAGTCATCTTTGTGTTCCTCAAATGGGTGGCATCCTTTGCCCACATGGACTCTGAGACTGGTAACTTGATGGACCTCCCTAACCTTGCAACCGTGATTGCGCCGAGCATCATGAGAGCGCGAGGTCGGGACCCGATGCGGGACGAGACGTTTGGCGCGCTCAGAGTTGTCACCAGCCTGCTGGAGAACCAAGATGAATACTTCCTGGTACCGGAGGATATGGTATCGGTTCTGCAAGATCAGGAGTACTTTACCAACTTTATGGAGATGACTGGGAAGGAGTTCCTCAAGAAATGCGAAACCTATATGAAAGTGAAAGGGAACGGTAGACCCCCACCCTCAAATGGACACTACAACAATAGTCCTACCAATGGAAATAATCGACACCCTCCGCCTATGATCACTTCGCCAACGTCGGAGCGGCCTCCGCCTGGCACGCCCTTTGCTGCTGATCCACGAAGTCGGCAGCAGACACCATTACAGACACCACATCAAATGCAAACAGGGATGCCTCCTAGCAACGATATGCATATATCCCCGAGTTCACCGTCTATGCCGCAGGGCTTGGCGCAGAACTTGCAGAGGACGCCACCGATGGAAGAGTGGCATCAACCGCCGCCTCGTCTTCGTGATCCAAATGCATCATCATCCCGACCACCTTCGTTCTCGGATGTTCCTCGTCCGAGTTTTGATAATACCCAGGCTTCGTCTTCGTCACCCAACTTACCCTCTACAAATGGCTACCCCTCTGCAGTACGCCAGCGTACATAATGAGTGCCCGCTTACCTATTTTTTGATATCCACGCTCCTTTTATTGATTGTGACATTTTGTGGTGTTTTCGCCTTGATTGGCAAACCCGTTCGCTCGTTTAGTTCCTGGTCTGTCTGCCTGAATGACGCTTTTTTCAATATTTGTACTTTACCCTCACCGACTCTTTCTTCATTATATATAGTAGCACTCGGACGATTTTATTCGCGGTACTCATTATACCCCCCTTTACTGCATGGAAATGCACAGACGAAATCTTTTTTGTATCAACTGCTAACTTTTGGATTGCTGGTGAAAGCGAATGAATATATTTTTCCTTCAACGAGAACCTGGGGTGCACACAAGATCAAATAAAGGAAGCACGTGAGAAACCCCGGAATAGGGTTACTGAACTTTGCAAGTTACAGTATCCTTGAGCGTTCTTGAGTACTGAAGAACGTCACTGAGCCGGTTGACCACGATGGCAGCAACCCCGGTCGATCCTCTCCAGCTGCTTCAAGCTGCATTGACAGCCCCAGAGAATACAAAAGAACAGGCTGACCTCCTTACATCGCTTCGTGGAACTCTTGAACTCCACCCCGCGCCCATCCCAATTCTCGTGCACACGCTCCTTCGCAATGTGACGAATGCAGAGGACTCGTTGCTGAAAAGATGGATACTTGATTTGTTGCATTTTGCGCTTGGTCGTTCGTCGTTGACGATTGAGCAGCGTACTCAGAGTTCGTCATACGTTTGGTTCTTATTGGGATTGTCAATTCATTCATAAGTTCAAATTTGACAGTGGCTTTACAATTACTCGATCCACTCGCGCACCTCCTCGATGAACAACAGCCTCATTTCGTCAAAGTCGCTATCCAGTGCTTGACATCCGTATATCCTCTGTTGTTCCGGCATCTGTGAGTCAAAAAACTGCGCGTTTTGGCGACTTCCCGCGCACTCACACGAGCTATTCCATTTAGGTGTATTAACCGAAGTAACCCCAATCCATGGCATACCCTTACAGCATGCAAGAACCGGATAATCGACATGGTGTGGTCTAATGTGGGGAGTACGGGAGTGCGGCTGTCGGCGATGAAGTTCGTGCAACGCGTGATCCTCGTCCAGACACGCGGTGTTCAAGACCCTAGGGTAGTTATCTATAAATCATCTCTAGCAATAGAGACCTGTATCCCTGAATTAATTGTCTGCTTTTTTCAATTCTTTCACAGCTTCAGAAACCGAACGACCCGAATATCTCGTTTTGCCCCGTTGATCATCCGTTCATCTCTGCTGCGAGACTTGAGACTGAGGGACAGAAGTTGTTGGAGGGGTTGATTGCGACGTTGTTCTCGAGCCAGTGAGTTCCTTGGATTGTGTGGCTGTTGTGTGTGGTCCTGACGGATATCGGTCGTTAGGGATGTGGATTTGCTTACTGCGCTGTTGAATAGTTGGGGTGCGCTTGCAAAGCAGCGGCCAACTGTTCTGCAGAACTTGATACCTGCTCTGAGATCATGGACGCCGGCGGCCCTCGAGAAGCTTCCTGCTATGAGTGTGAAGAGTGTGGAGAAGGCTTTGAGGATCCTGCTTGTTCACATTAATCGGTACGTGGTTTGTCAAAGGTGTGGTGCAGGTCGTCCAAACGTCTCTCTAGGAATGGGGTGCCCTCCAACAGTCCCCTGAGCATCCAAATCACCGAGATTTTGAATGCTCAGGCGCAACGTATGGAAGCGGCGGCACGAGAAGAAAAGCTTCGTAGAGAAGGGCGAAAACGAGCTGCGCCAACGCCGGTAGGAGAACCTTCCGATGCAAAACGACCCAAGCTCGAGCCTGAAACGTCCAACGCACAAAATATCGCCTCTACCCTTGCTGCATTTGACTTTACATCCCTTCCACCCTCCCTTATCACTGACCTCATCATTGCCAACCTCGAAGCCTTTACCGAACCTGCCCTTGAAGGCCTCGTTCAGCAATACCGGCAACAACGCGGAACAGCTAAAATACCCCCTCAACCTCCAACATTACCACCTACTAGTACCCCTACAGCCGCATCTACGTCTGCCCTTCCTGCAAATGTGCCAACTGGACCTAGGAAACTCCTGGCCCAGCAGACAGTTGAACGAAGTGCTACGCCTCCGGTACATGCGACGCCACCTCCGGTCAAGGTCGAGGAACCTGTCGATCCATTGCAAATGGATATCGATCAGGATGAATTAGAGTTTGAGCCTGATACTCTCAACGCTCAGGTATGGATTTGAGTGATTCACGTCGCCAGTCGAAATTGAGTTCTTTGTCTACAGCTATCAGGAGGCGAGATTGTTCCTGAGGAGGAGCAACCTGCCGCGGAGCTTCGATTTGATGGCCTCCAGGCCATCGAGTTCAAACTTCCTCCACCGAAGGATTTGGTGGAAGATGAGCGGATTTCGTTGGTTACTAGTTCGGTGGCACGCATTTGGACGGGAGCGGATGAGTTGCCTGTGGACTCCTTACAGGCTGGCGGAACGTCGCCCAGTGAGGTCTGGATGCTGTTGTTGGTGCGCATGATCACCCGTGTAGCACAACCACCCGTGGAGGAGGACGCAGCGGAGGATAGTAAGGAGCTGGTTGTTCAGGACTTCTACCTTCGTCAAGACCGCCTACGACAGACGCTTTGCGATTATATCATGGCTGATTTTCCTTCAAGGTTGGTTGACAGTTTCTATTGATGAAAGCAATCTAAGAAGACTACAGAGTACGACTGGCAACCACTTGGATGAATGAAGAGTGGTATAACGATCAGATTCATTCGGAGAAAGATGATAACTGGGTTGGATAAATCCTCGCATCACTTGGAGCATCTCGCTGACTTCTCTTACTAGCGACCAAACTACGACATCTGGCTAAACCAGATCGTGACCTCATATCAAACACTCCTGGATGGAAGGGATCGCACATTCTCAAGATTCATTCTGGATCTTCCTGCTGTGCCTCCTGATGTTCTTGGATTGTTGCGGGACCTCTGTGTGGACGAGTCAAGGTACTGTCTCATGCAAGTGATTCTCTCGAAAATACTCAATATACGATCCTCCAGTGATAAAGTGACGATTGGGTTTATCACTCTACGCGGCCTGGTGTTACAACGACCCTCGCTGAGAACGGAAGCTCTTAATATACTTTTGGAACTCACGACTCATCCAGGTAAATCCCATTTTGCATTAGAGCTGAACTTACCATTGATGATCATTTTTAGACAAGAAGACACGAGCAGCCGCAATCAATGTCGTGAAAGCTTGGGTGCCTCATTTGCAGCCCATGTATGCAATGATTCATGAATTTGCTCTACAAATGCTGCGAAAACTTAAATTCAAGCCTGCCAATGGTCACGTCAAACCACAAAAAGCACCACCGCCAGGGGAAACAGAATCGTTGGATGTCGACATGGGCGATATCACTGTCCCCAAGGAGAATGGTATCCACGCTGAGGACCAAGATCAGACAGAAGAGAAAACCCCTGTTGTCGATGGTGAGAAAGGCTCGGCCGTCGACCAGGAGGAGACGGTTGAAAATAGCCAGGCCCCGGAAGAAGAGCTGGTACACACGCCCTACCTTCCAGAGCGAATAGAGCTACCTGCGCAGAAAGCTCAGGTCCTTCAGCATGTCGAACTTTTATTCGCGCTGTCCGTCAAGGTTCCTGAGTTCCTGGAAGAGTGAGCTTCTGACTTTTGGTTCTCTATTTTTGGTAGCTGACTGGGTACAAGGTTGTTCCGCGCGTATGGTGAAATGGACATCACGGTCCAAGAAGCTATCCAAGATCTCATAACTGCTCTCATCAAGTCACTTGGACCTAACAATGGCAAACTGCTGACACTCATGCGACATTTACCTGACGGAGCCGAGTCACTTGCTTTGAGAGTCTTGACAATCTTCACCGAACATGGGCGGCCGACCGCCACAATCGTCGCTTTGGTGAAGGCGTTGATCAGCGAAAAGGATCTCGATGCGCGGTTCCTTATCCCAATCATCGCCGAGATGGATAGGGTATGTAATTTTGGTTCGCGTGGCAGCAGCGTGGTTGGGTTTTCTAATTTAATCTTATCCAATAGGCGGACATCATTCGCTATCTTCCCAAAGTTGTGTCGATCTTGAATGGGCAAGCGGAGAATAGGAACATTGTCAGGAATGTTTTCAATTCTATTGTAGCTACCTCGACGGTCATTAGCTCTAATATGCCGAGAGTGCGGCAGAGTGAGCTGCTTCCTCCGGATCGCTTGATGGTACTACTACACCAGGGCGAGAAAGAAATTGGGCTGAAGAGTGCGATGGAAGGTGCGTCGCGGTACTCAATTACCGTTTACCGTTCTCACAGTTCGTCCAGCAATCAACATCTGCTTCTCGATGACGGAGATATTCCGCTCCGAGGTGCTCGGTGCAGTAATGCAGCAGCTCATTGACGAGGCAAACCTACCTACATTATTCCTACGAACAGTAAGTCCGATTTGCTTTCAGAGTTAGGCTTAATTAACCCTGTTGTAGGTTATCCAAGCAGTCACAACATACAAAAGCTTGGTCGGCTTTGTTTCGACCACCCTCCTCTCACGACTGATCACGAAAAAGATCTGGACGAATCCGCCATTATGGGAGGGCTTCATATGGTGTGCAAAAGTCACCGCACCGTCAAGTTTCAATGCTTTACTGCAGTTGCCTAAAGATCAACTGCGCGAACTCGTTGATAAACAACCGAGCTTGAAGACATCACTCCGAGACTACGTCACAAAAAGAGCACCGAACAAAGCCCGACTCGCTGGGCTGCTGGATATTTTTGGAGAGGCGGAAGACGGGGCTGGTACGCCGGCATCTGCTGAGGGTTCTCGGACTGGATCGCCCGCATTAGCTTGAGGATAGTGATATTGTTGGATGATTATTATGGGCTTTCTATTATTTTGTAGTGTATCTAGATTACGTCGTTAGCCGCTGAGACTATGAGCGCTGTAATTATAATTTGATCACTTTCGGAACGAATGGAGTTGTCGGGGATACACTAAAGTCGATATCGGAGATCTGGCGAGCCTGGAACCGTGATGGGTTCATATTCATGGCACGTAGGGGAGGCCCTCTGAGAACCACCACAGTGTTCTGGACGTTTTCATCACAGCCCCAGGTTCAATTAGCAAAAGTTGACTCACTCAGCACGAAAGCTGTTGACCGCCACAGTCACGTTCTCCCTATATCTGATACGCGCACCTTCCTTCCCCTTCCACGCTTATCTACCGCCGGACCCTGGTGTGCTGAGCACAGCAGCTTGCCCTGATCCATGTCGCAGTCGAGGAGATCCCCCAGGAGGTCTCCACGAAGGTCGTCGCGTGGCCACCGCCGGCGGCGGAGTCGAGGTCACTCCAAGGACGGTGAAGATGATAAGACGACGTCGCCTCGGCCCTCCCCAGGTTCCTGGAACGTAGATCGAGGAAGATCGCGTGTTCGACGAACCTCGAACCCCTTCTCGGAGGAGAGTCTTAGGAGGCGGTATGTATTTTGCAAATTTGCCGGATATGACAGTGGGCTGATGATTGGTTGTGAAATTCTATGAATACCGCAGGGGCTACCATTCACTTTCTTCGACGTTTGGCAAGGTATTTCATGTTGAGAAGCGCTGGAAACTGGTTCGGGAGATGGGTGCCGGAGCTTATGGGGTGGTTATGTGGGTACTGAGTGGTCCCTGCTCTTACCCGTGCTAACAGTTCTTCTTTAGTGCAGCTGCCGATGAGATCTCCGGAGAAACCGTCGCTATCAAACTCGTAACCCGTGTATTTGAAAAGGTTCAGCTGGCTAAACGAGCACTACGAGAGATCACACTCCTTCGTCATTTCAACCACGAAAACATTACTGGCTTAATCGACGTCGACGCGATTACGCCCGACTTTAACGAGATGTCAGTAGCGTGTTGCCGTCGTGCCCAGCCATTTTGCTGACCTTCCGCTGCAGTTATCTCTTCATGGAGGTAAAGTGCCTCATGTATATAACCCCTGATATGCACTCACGCGACCCAATTGAATAGCCAATGGAAGGTTTGTTTGAAGCTAGACTCAAGAAATTGCCCACCTGAGCCCATATCACGACAGCTGACCTTCACCAAATCATCAAGTCTGGCCAAAGCTTGACGAACGAGCATGTGCAATACTTCATCTATCAAATTCTGCGGGGTAATGATCGAGAATAATTCCTCCAGGAAGAAGGCTGAAATTCTGTAATTCAGGCATGAAGTATATCCACTCCGCGTCCGTCATCCACAGAGATCTGAAGCCGGGGAATCTGTTGGTTAATGCCGATTGCGAGCTGAAAATATGCGACTTTGGACTGAGTCGTGGCTTCAATTCTACGCCAGATGATAACGCGCACCACCTAACAGAGTATGTTGCCACAAGATGGTATAGAGCGCCGGAAATCATGCTAGCATTCCGGTTTGTCTTTCCGAACCATTCCGCAGATGGCTTGTAGCTGACTGATTCTTGAAGGCGTTATAACACTGCGATTGACGTTTGGTCAATTGGATGTATTCTCGGCGAGCTACTTATGGGAAAGCCAATGTTTAAGGGAAAGGAGTAAGCCGCCTTCACCACTCGTATGAACCCTCCTGACGTCAGTGAAGTTACGGTTAGCGTCTCTGTCACTATCCTGAAAGATTTGCTACTGAAATGCAACGCCTCAATCAGTGGACCAGCTAAACAAAATTCTTGACGTTTTAGGTACCCTTCAGGTTGCCTCACAGTCTATCCTCATATGTTTACACTTTGACTCGCAGGATCCCCCGAAGAACGCATTATAAAAAAGATAGGAAGTGATAAGGTATAGGTGTAAATATTGTCCATAGCCACTCAGATTCCGATTATTTGTGTGTTAACAGGCCCAAGCTTATGTTCGGTTGCTTCCCTTCAAGAGGACAGTGCCTTTACGGAGGCTCATGCCGAACGCGGATGTCCAAGGTAGGAGAAGTTTTTGTCTGTACACATATCCTCATCAGTTGCCTAACGTCAAGTGCAGCACTCGATCTTCTGGGAAAGATGCTGACGTTCGATCCAAGTGAACGTGTGTCAGTGATTGAAGCCCTTGAACATCCTTGGTTATCCTCATACCATGAACCCGACGATGAACCAACCTGCCCGGAAAAGTTTGATAAATGGAGGGACATAGAAGAGCTAGAAACTCTGGAGCAATTCCGTGAGGCTCTCTGGAATGAGATAGAAGACTTCAGGAAAGAGGTCCGAGGAATGAACATCGACATGGCTGACATGACAAACCGAACCATTGATGCGGCGATGAATGCAAGCGTCCACGCCTATCGAGCCAGAGAAGCATTAGGACCCGCGGAATCCGTACCGTCGGCCCCTCCACCTGTTGCACCTTCACAGATTGCTTTCCCTACCGTCATCGAACCGGCAGTGATATCAGAGGAGTCTACTCAAGTAGAACCACAGACTTCGTTGAGTACAGCAACAGCTGTCGCGGATAGATCTATTCTCGACGAGGATAGAAATGAAGAAACGCCCGGAGACCACCAACCCGCAACTAAAGAGCGATCCTTCAAGCGGAGCAGTGTTATCATTGAGGAGAACGAGCCCGGACCACCGCAGCGAACGTTCACCGCTAGCCCGGAAATCTATCGACAAAGCATGACATCCCCGGCTGACCCTCTGATCCAATACGCACGTCGTTCGAGCGTTATATCACGACAAGGATCCACATATAACTCCCCGATACCCTCTTCTCAAAATTTGTCGTACATCACGAGTCCAGAAGCTATCACTGGACAAGGAGGATCGTCTATCATGTTTCCTACTCAAGGATATGTCGTTCCTGCACGTTCGCGCACAGGTTCGACCGCAGGGGGTGGTGAAATCGCGAGAAGATTGTTACGGACGCTTTCAACGGTGTCGATACACGAGAGCTCAGAAGGATTGGCGGGTGGATTGGCAGGCCTTGCGCCACTTGGCAAGTATTTGCCTGGCGTACCAGGGACGGAGGCTGATGCTCCGCCTTCGGAGATGCCTAGAGATTTCAGAGTTGTGGACGAGGAAGAGGAGGAGGATGAAGAAAAGGAGAAGATGACGAGGCCGGCCCTGGGTGGTGGAATGTTTAGCATTTAGGGTTTTGAAGCTCGGACAGGAGTGGTATTTAGAATGCATATATACTAATATCTAGGGTGGCTTGGGATGCAAAAATGTAATAAGTATAATGGATACAATGATGGAATACAAGACACAAAGCTGCTGGGTATCATCTGTTAGATGGACTCCAAAGCGAAACGAAAACAAGAACTAATCGAAGATAATCTACAAACTAATCGCCAAGGATGTCTTTGATTCCTGAGAGACCTGTGAGCAACAACTACAGTATCGTTTCGAATAGACTTACTGTCAATGATATCGAGGTATGCCGTTGTGGCAGGACTGTCAGGGTACTCGTCCAGAAAACTGACTCCATAGTCGGCGCTTTTCCCAATACGAGGATCCAGCGGAACAGAACCGAGGAACTCAATCCCAGTGTCCTCGGCCAAACGCTTACCACCACCCGTACTGGGCTTGAAAATTTGCGACTCGTTTTTGCAATTCGGGCATACAAAACCTGACATATTCTCCACAAGACCAATGATTCGAATTCCAACCTTCTTGCAAAAGTCGATTTCCCGCCTTACATCCTGCAGAGCGACTTCCTGAGGAGTCGTGATCAATACTGCGCCATCAATACCGCTCTCCTTGAGGTACTGCACAATGCTAAGGTGCTCGTCGGATGTCCCGGGTGGTGTGTCGACGATCAGATAATCCAAGTCTCCCCAATCAACGTCTTTAAGGAATTGGCCGATGAGACCGTTTTTCTTGGGCCCTCGCCACATGATTGCGTCTTTGTGCGTTGGAAGCATGAAGCCGACTGACATGACGCCTAGGTTGTCTTGTACGTAGACTGGTGACCAGCCTGAGGAAGATGAATGGACTTGTTCAGAGGCGATACCGAGGATAGTAGGGATGGATGGGCCGCAGATGTCGACGTCCATTATCCCTGTCTGATATACGGTCAGAGGGCGGTAAAGTATGTCAGCGTAGAAGAAACGCACCTGGACATCCTCATCGACTGCGAATGCCCAGCCCAACTGAGCGGTAAATGTCGATTTACCGACTCCTCCCTTGCCCGATAGAACTAGGATTTTCCGCTTGACATTGGTCATTCGGTCTCTGATCAAAGGTAGATTCGGGTCTGGGAGTTTGGTTGCTCCAGAGGCGCAGACTTCTTGGTTTGCACATCCAGCACAGGCATCGGATTTGCCCGCGAGCTCGGATTCTGTGCCCTGTAGATCGTATGAGTCTCAAGTCTTGCATTTGAAAAGGATGGCAGCGTACAGGACAGTGCTCTGGCGCATTGAGTGGTACTGAGAGTGGGTTGGGAACGCTTGCGGGAGCCTGGACAGCAATCATGGGAGGAGGTAAAAAGTGAAGAGGTCCAAAGATAAACCCAAGATGATGATGGTATTAGCAATTAAATGAATCTGACTAAGTAGAAATTTGTCCATATTTGTCCATTAGGGGAACGAAAATCTAATCTAGGAAACCCAAAGATCGCTCAACGCCAAGCTCAACGCCTCAAGAATCCTCCCAACCACCAACGCCCCCAGAAATACCATCAAGCCACTGCTTCTTTCCTTCTACATATCCGTATTCTCGTGAATAAGGCCACATCCATGGTGATTCGTCAAATAACTTTATACGCGGGTCTTCTAGAGCACATTTCTCGAGTTCGCGAAGAGCAGTTTGGCGCATGATTTGGACCATGTAGGATGCTGCACATCGTCCTCGAGATTGTGCTGGCCCTGGATGAAATAGGATGCGTTGTAATGTATCTGGGAATCGTGGTCTCTTGGCTTGATTGTCTTCGTCTTCGTCCTCCCTGATGCTCCCCCTGGCTGCCACTGGTTTCCCAAAACTGCTATGCCCATACAAATCCACATTTTCGGCTTCTCCAGACGACCCAACGCCAAGAGGCATTAACTGCCTTAAAAATGTCCGCCCGGACTCAATATACCCCTCGGCACACTGAATCTTTAAGTGCGTCAAATACGGCGCATAATGCCTTATAGCAAGATACGTCCGGTCTTTGACACAAGTAAACACATCCGTCAAGTACAACCTTTTCAAAGAAGGTATAGGCGGATACAAAGTATCGCAAAACTCGTCATTGCAGTCTTCATGATCATGAAACGGGCCTTGAATGGACAACTCCTCCAATACAGCGAACGGTGTCGAGAAGAATATTTCTCCACGGTAGAAATCCATCAAGACGTGGAGGTTGAGTATTGTGGGTGCTATTAAATCGAGGATGCGATACATGTCTGCTGAAATCGCATAGTTCGATTTCGTTTGAAGTTGATTATTGTTATATTCGGAGTTGGTACATTGATGGAGAGGAGAACGGCGAGGGAGTAGTTTGTGTGTGTGAAGTGGTCCTCCGAGGATACAGTCGAGGACCGCCGGGTCGGGTTTGAACGTCGACACGAAGAGGTATTTGACGCGACGGCGTTGTGGGTCGTTGGCTATTGTTTTGCCGAAATGCTCTATCGCGTGGGGACCGACGAGAGCAATGGACTGGTATTGGTAGGGTTTAGATACTGCATGTATGTAGTGGGACACGAGGGCTAATGACCTTCCAGTCTGACCACCGTCGGTGCAGCTCAGTTCGAAGATTTTGCTCCATATTTCCGCAGGTGTGTCTTGTACGGCCATTTCATAGAGTAGAGAACGATTGTGAGGAGTAAAAGAGCGACTGGGTTTTAGACGCGAAGGATGAGAAGCGCCGTTGACACTTGAGCTTCGAATGCACACGAGCGACAGCGGGAGGGAGTTCCTTGCCCCGCTTCCGCAGTTTTAAGCACTACCAGCTCAGGGTCACGCTATTGACCAGACTAACTTTCAGATGACGGCACCAGTGCGCCGACTTGTGTGATCTTGACGATCGTACGACAAAGCTTAGCTCGCAGAAACCCCAAGAAAACAAAGAAACCCGACCACGAGGCTTAGTATGTTGATGTGCCTCAAATCAAACCGAACAGCATCCCAGAAAACAAATGAAATCATAACAGGTGCACATAAGCATAGTGTTGCATGGTACTGCTTTTGTAGCGAGAAATGTATGTAGAGGTGACAGGGATCATGATAGCGAAAAAGTACACAACAACACGAATCCTCTGGTAAGATGAGCCCTTTATTTGAGGGGGATGCTGAGAGGATGGGTGAATGGTTGAGTAAACACGACAAGAGAGGAAGACGTACAATCGGGACGCTGTTTTGATGAAATTAGATGATATGAGAACCTAAACTTCGGCGGAGCAGGGTACATTGAGTACTCACAGTGTGTGGCACCGATCTGGATGAAGAGCATGCGTTAGAAAGCGAGTACAAATTTCACTAAGTGGGGTAAACGTACACCAGGACGACCGTGCTTGACGGGCCTGTACGAGCATGAGAACTCGGCGAGGTAGTGACCAGTCATTTCGGGCTTAATTTCGACAGAGTTGAAGACCTAGAATGCGGAAAGCCGGTTAGATGGGCCAGGTACAGGGCGGCGCAGAAAGGCCAAGAGGTGAGGTCTTGCGAGATGAGCGAGGCTTTGCTAGATGAGGTCGGATGCGACTGCCACCGAAGTTCATCTCCCAACAGGCTAAACGTATGATTCGCCAGGTTCCATTCTATCTCCAACGACCCACCCACGCCGGTACCATGTATGAAGAGCAATCTTACCTTGCCGTTGTAGATACCAATAACGCTACCAATCATTTCGGGGACGATGATCATGTCACGGAGGTGGGTCTTGACAACAGCGGGCTTCTCATTGGGGGGAGCCTCCTTCTTGGCCTTGCGGAGCTTCTTGATAAGACCCATGGGGCGGC
>JANIEX010000952.1:0-16157 GCA_027627405.1 Leucocoprinus birnbaumii
TACTTTTCAAGGTTTCTTACTGTTTTTTTTTTTGCAATGAATATTATGAACTGAATGAATGGATGAAAGGCGTTTGGCGAGAATGCTGGATGGTGATATATACGGTGCCGAACGCTGTATGGTATAGTGAGGTAGACGATAATGTTTCGGGAGCCAAGCTAACTGGCCAAAAAAATCTATGATATCCTGCGAGAAATGGGGTAAGAGCAGTCATTAGCCCTCCCTGGGCTCGGATGGATCCACTTGGTGATTAATTGGTTTTTCGGATGATCGGAGGTTCGGATCCAGAGGGGGTGACGCAGTGCTCTTTTGCTCATTCCTTTGCTCATGAGTCCCTCTCGGTCGTTCTAGAATCTAGATGAATACTCTCGGTGTAGTGCTAAGGAGATACGAGTGGCTATCGTTCTATAGTACTCGCCTAGGCTAGGCTTCACAGAAGTCATAGTTCTCGAAAATCGCCGGCCCACATAGCTGTGCTGACGCATCACTAATAAATAACCGCGGCGTCTTGCACCGGCGAACAAGTATCATATCACACCAAGAAAGGCAATAACTGTCGACTTATTTAGTTAGGCTAGGGAGAAGCTTCGTAACACTGTGCACGGAATTAGGGAACTCGAATCCGAGTCGGGACAGGAAGGATAAGGGTGAAGGACGCAAAGTGTGTTACTCACGCCCGTTAAAAATCACATCACATAAGATAACATAAAACGAAGCATAGGCCAAGAAAAAACCCACGAGCATGCTTGACGTGAATACGTGACCTTACACACACAATACACACGTTGGACTTGAATGGCCTTTNACTTACCGACCCCGGAAACGGGATGTCGCTGAGTNTACTGTTCCTGGACTAAGANTTTGAAGTNATNTCGGCGGATCAGCAGGAAAACATTGTTTTTTTGTGACGTTCGGGAAGGAAGGGAAGAGACTGGGACAGCGTNTGTTCTTNCCGGGTGATGTCAAGNGGTATTGGTGTTTACGAGATTAGGGATAAATGTGAGTCACTGGAGAGGTGGTATGTTTGCCGGAGGGTGAGGAGATGCCGAGGGGAATTGAGCGGGTTGTAACTTACATATGATGNAGGTATCGATGGTGGANAANTTTGTTGTGGGTGNGAGGAGAGGNTACGGTGTGGCCTTGACAGCAGAGTTTGTGGTGGATCAGTACTANTAGTNGCCANGACGGTAGTAGGTCGTAGTTCGCTAGCANTTCGCATATCACATCCGAGCTGCTTTCGGTCTCCCTCTCGANTATTTTCTCAGAGCGAGTATAACGGGACGTCGAGATTATCCTACTGATAGGCGGCTCATGATCCTTCCTCCGTGCTTCTNAGCTTCTAAACCACTGTTGTCGTTTACTTAAGCGAGAACGACATTTGACAAGTGATCAATCACTCTACCATAAAAAGCCACCTTCCGAGTCGAGAGATACATATGACTTTACTCTACTCTATAGCCTGAAAGGTTGTNTGTAGCCANANCTATNGCTCAATATCACCTTGTTTGAGAGTGAGTGATCATATGAGTAGTGACTCGATCCAATAAGCTCAAGNTCGATGGCTCATGACATGTATACCGCATGTTAAAGCNACTCNACCCTGTCTTTGTGGCTGCTTCTGTGTGACAGTTCTCTCCTTTCTCGAGAAGGAAAAGGTTAAGAGACTGAATGTTTTTGATATGTTGAGACTGACTGGTCCCGGTACGTGTGGTGAAAAGAAGCCAAGGCATGCCGATATCTTCGTCTTGCTTCGTCTTCGAGCTTCCAGTTCCTGCGCCACAAGACCTTGACACTCTTGACAGAAATGAGAATAGGAAAACTCTGAACGTCTGTCTGTAGTCAAAATATTATACATAGATATACTACTAGTATCCTNTCCGGATCTTGAGGTCCAATCCAAACTCTTGGTCTCCGCGACCGANTAGTGGCAGAAGTTCCCTGTCANTGTCATACNTTCTAGTGTAAAGTGGTTTAGAGTACNGCNGCNTAAATANGTGCGCGTGTGCTCCAGTGCTCNAGAGCTCCAATGTGGAAATTAAGTGGAAGTGNATTTACCCTTNAATTGTGATCGCATATTGGTCACGGATTTGGGGATTANCTTAGCACTGGTGGTGGTGGTGCTCTACGTCTTGTCTCAAAGAGCAACCAGGAGGTGCGCGGCGCTGAGTGGCAGCAACTAACGATCTCTTTCAAATTTCTCTTGTTACCCGTAGATAGCACATAACTGTGGTGTTACTATACAATTGTACGGATCAGCCTGGCTTTTACCTCGTTCTGACAGTGCTCCCGGACTGTCGGAGCCAGGGCCTCGACGAAAGCTCATTCGAGGCTGTTGTACTCTGGCAACAGCNAGGCGCCACTCCTGATNGCTTAGACGAGCCTCACATAACCGGCCCCTTCATGAACATAGTTGTTCCTGGGCTCTACTACCACTCTTGGGAAAAGGGTCTTCGGTGTTATCTAACATGTCAGTTACCAAGGACGACGTGAAAATGCTATTTGACAAGGGACAAACGCTTGTTGCCGTCGATAGTAATAATGAGNTCTCCTCCACGGGTCTCTCTAGTTGCATTTTNGGCTAGAACGGCGAGCTTTAGTATGCATTTTGNAGNCTTTTTAAGAGTTGGCCTGTACNGTATTTGTGNCAAGATTCAATATTCCGGTTTGGTNCANCTTGCGATTTGCGAGCCCTGCAGAGATGAGNATGGGCCNTTATGCATATCTTGAGTCATTNACGTTATTNTACATNTNTATCCTCGCTACATAGTCCGAGATATGCCGTGNNATGATNACAGTGGATTGACGTTAANAGCATCCAGCGTTTNTGTCTCACTNATNGGTCNTTNNTGAAGCAAATTTCNNTCANTGCAACAGGGNTGATGGCGGCCTNTGAAGAGCCNTACTAAGCACCTACTTGATACCAATTCTGGTTACTGATGTATTTCGGCGNNCTTTAGAATATCAAGATGTATCTTAAGGGTACNGACTTNCGCNGNTAATTNGAGNGCAACAAGGGTAGTATANGCAGCTTTCCCACTCGNTTCCTATGATCACGGATTCCATTCTAATGAAGTGACTGTCTGATATTTACGANCGAAGTATTCAAGNCGTTCATGATTCTGTGACTTCCGAGTATTANTCAAATCGGCGACATCCTAGTACNTCAAGGTCGAGTCANGGCGCTGTACTAGNGCGATTGTCAATTGAAAAGCTCGTANCTCAANATCTGACTGANCGAATANCTTANACTGGTTCTTNANTNCGATATNCCCGNCTTAACTCTGNTCCTCTTCCTCAGTNCCTTCATCCCAGGNACAATCTTATGNGCATCCATTGTTAGTAGAAAAGACATGTATCGTCAGATACTCTGTGAGATTATGAATAGGGTTTTTGATCTGAAATACTGTAAGTGAAAGCAGAAGAAATACGCGCCCGCTGTCTTCTTAGATCGTTTCATCCATCGATGTCTTTTTCGCTACACTGATATCCTNATACCTGCTGACCCGAGAGTGTCGGGAACCTGGTGAGATAGATAATCGCCGGGAAAACTTTTGTGTTCTCGAATCTCGCTAATTATACCTCACCGTAAAAGGCCATAAAATGATGAAAGCCACGGGCTTGGCGACAGTGTACCTCTTGTAAAGTTCTTCTCAGCAAAAGCTGGATCATCTCTGGTCTTCCATTCGAGCCTTCGTTGCCATCCTCGTCGTCTTCATGCTCCTTTCTTGCTTCATATTTGCTCTTCTCTCCACAATGACAGTCGTCCGTGCTGATGAGTTCCCACAGGGTGCAAACATTCTCGAACAATGGGAGTGCAATACTTTGTACTGGTTTACTCCCTCAACCCTGAAAACCCATCCAAGGCTAATTCATCTTATGAACAGAATTCAAAAAGCGTATCTTCCTCGATNTGGCAGATGTTCAGTCCTTAAGAGTAGTCTCGAGATCNACACCTCGAAGGCATTCTCCTTTGTCTGCATTTCGGACATCAAATTTGGACAACCCGCACTGGACCGCCGTTCTCAACGCTCTCCACATTTGAACCATAGGACCACTGGAAAGTGCCTTTCGAAAGCCACCAGTTTGGAGAGGGCCCAGGAGGTGGTATGCGGCATCCCCTTCACACAACAGCTAGCCGGCATAATACGAAGGTTGATAAATAAGTCATAGCACGAGTAAGTACTATCATGTGGATATGCCTGAGAGTATCATCGGATCACCGAGATGGTGTCAAATCTCCCTCAGCCAATAACCCATCGCAATGAGCCTTCAAAACTAACGGAAAATATCCACCGTTAAGCGTCAAAGAGGAGGTAAGAAGACAGACCGGTCTGCTCTAGCTTTAGTTTGTGGTATCAAACAAAATACGTACTTGATATGAGCAAATGGGTCGGAGATCGAGGTGCTTTGAGCCATACGGCTCTTGGGTTCTGCGGACGACTCTGAAGGCCTGATGCTTAGCTTCAACCTTCCATGAGCACAATCATTGAAAATGGAGCTTGGACATTCAATGCCACTCTTAGAAGACGGTTTTAGGTACTTATTTAGGCCTACATCATATATGATCACCAAGGGATTTTAGTCCCGTCGACATTGATGAATTCTCCACCGTGAGTTTCTCTGGTTGCACTTTCGACTATATTGATCAACTTCTCGGCTGCATCTTCGGGGGAACTCATGACGCTATCCTGGACTTGTTCCAAGATACCACTCTTATCCAGCTTACGATTACCAAGTGCTATAATATAACAATCAGCCGTAACCATGGCATGATATGAGATAACTCTTACCCATCCCTGTCCTCACTACTCCAGGAGAAAGAGGAAAACATGCTACGGTATCCGAGTCAATTTGCTTTCCGTACATCTCAATATTACTGGACTTACTGAGCCAATTATTCTCGAAGTGGATTTTCCTCGCGAGGTAGTTGAGAGCAACCTTAGAAGCGCCATAGCACGTATACCCCATTGGCAAGTTGATGTAGGACGTGATACTACCAACACCCGAAGTAAACGGTATAAATTTCGGATTTTTGCTCTTCCTGAGCAGTGAGGAAAATGCTTGATAGAGGACAAGTATTCCAGAAACATTGATCTTGAATCCCTAAGTCAGTCATAGAGCCATTGATTGAAAACAGTGAAGGCCTCACTCTGAAATGCTCCTCCAATGCATCAACAGGAGTCTCATCAACAGTTCCCATAAAATCGGAGATGCCTTCAAGTTATCGAAGTCAAATGAAGTGGAACATCTCTGGGAGTCGTCTAGAATACGTACCAGCTACACCTAGAACAACGTCCACGCGGCCGGACTTTTCTTCAACTACTCCTGCTGCTGCTTTGTTCGAGGCTTCATCGGCAGCCACAAAGTTCACGATGGACAATTTATCTGGGTGCTCAGCGACAAGACTACTCAGACCCGGAGTGGAGGATCTAGCCGCCGCAAAAATGTAGATATCAGATTTTGATTTGAGCAGTCCTTCGATGAGCGCCAGTCCTACAAACAACGCATTTGAGCTCAGCGATCTATGTTATTTTGACATAAGATACGAGGACTCACCAATGCCGCGATTTGCGCCTGTGATAAAATAAATCGTGGTGGGAGTTATCATATTTCGAGACTAGTGAGTGATACGGTAGTGTAGTATTGACTGGAGACAACCTTGCTATCTGGTGTTAGTTTAAGTATCAGAATCAGACACGCAATTGGTAAGTCGAAGGTTGCTCGGATGACGAATATCGGCGAAAGCCACCTTCATGATGCGTCTTTTCAGTGGTACTGTAGTGTAATGAAGTCGTGTAACGCGGACACTGAGATCTGACTAATGGAGATTGTTAAGATGCTTATGAAGCCGGTGTTTCATGACGTGCTGGCATTACCCAACTCAATACTAAAGGGCGGCGGGTATTGAACACGATATAGGCATAGTAGGTGATCTCCCTGCTCTGCTGTTATACTTCAGCTTCTATGTGCACTGCACCGAGTACATGGTATTAACAGTCGGAGTCGACGGAAAAATTACATATTTTCACCTAAAATTGTCGACGCTTCCCACAAACTGAGTGGTTACCCCACTTCATAGCTTGATATCCCATTCAGCATCCGAGAAACCTTCAGGAATCCAGTCTCCATAATGCACCCCGTTCCTTTCGTTCAACTGCATACTACTAGAACATCCGATGAGTCCGCTCAGAGGCACCACCACGCATCATCCATCAAAACACCCTCACATCTCTCCCCTGAGCATCCCTTCCACAGTCTTCTCTCAAGAATCCAACCTTCTCGAAGAGTGGGTCCCTTAACCTAATAAACGGCCAGAAATCTCTGATATCCGAAAGCGCGGGTTTATCAACATCAAACCAATCGATCAATTCATCCGAATCAGAAATCACAAAATCAGCACTACAAACACTCTACACAAGCAAGTGAACACGTTGACGTTTTCTATATAGTAAGTAGGTAGATTCTCTCAAGCCAAAAAGAGTAAGACACATCCAAGAAAGATAGCAGAGTCACGAAAATGAGCAGCACATCCTACGTCGTCCCAGCTGTTGAAGCTGGAACTCTTTTCTGGGTTCTAAATCATCCGTCGGTAGATCACGTTCTAGGGTTTGTACAAATACAACCCCCACGACCACAGTGGTGGTGAAAGTGGAGGTGCAGGAGGTGTGGTAGGGATCCACTACTTGGCGGCGGTCGTAGTACGTCCACCAAGCTCGGTGTAAAGTACGTCATTCTCCGTGTGCTTTCCCCTTCTTTCATTCTTGAAGTAATTCGAGATAAGGAACGCAACGTCTATCGAGGTTTGAAGTGAGGCAAGGCACACACACGACGAAAATGCGTTTCAGGTCCCAGGTCCCGTCAGCACCTCGAAGATGATGAAGAAGATGAGTTGATCGACTTACCGAGACTTTGCTCGAAGTTGAGACGAGGGTCACAGAACGACTATATAAGTCCAAAAGTGAGTAAAGGACCCAGCCACGGTGTGGAGTGAGGGAAGGGGAGGGCGAAGCAAATGCATTCAAGGAAAATGAATAACGTACCTGATACCTCAAACCCAGCTGTTCCTCACTCAACTCCATACTTCCACCAAGACATTCAGTAACACTAAACCCTTCCTCATTCAACTCTCCAGTAAACTCCAAACTAACACCACCAAGCTTCGATTCACACTCTGCGTGAATTCTCAAACAAGAGACGACCTCGGAGATGATGGTACCAAAGTTACGAGTTTTGAGTCCGGAAGATGAAGTGAGCGTGCTGTTTGTGTTTAGAAAGAAAAACAGATAGTACGTGAGTGATTAGTACGTCGAGCAATTAGAGATGTAGGAATCCGTGTGAAGGAGGGAAAGGGAAAGGCGAGAACGGAGAAAAGAATTAGAAACGTAATACAAGCGAAGAAGTCAAAAGAAAAGGGGTAACCGAATCCACGGAGTGAAGGGAGGAAGACCTAGAAGTTCAAAGGGGCATCGGGTGTAAACAGAGCAAAATGATCGATGGAGATTCAAATCAATCGAGTCGATGTTAGTAGCCTAAAGATGAATCAAACCGGGATGACCACGGCACTAAACGAACGTCCTCCGAGGCGGAGAACGGCAATACCAGGAGTTAACAACCCAGAAGCGCGTCGAATTCTACTCTTTTTGGTCTCGACCCGAGCTCAATAGCATAGATGAGCATCCAAAGTCAGATTAACTCTGACTAATTCATCGAGTTGAAGGGTCATCATCGCCTCCGAAGTAGCGTAGCCAAAGCAACAATGTCAGAACGAAAAGGCCGCTGAGTCGTGGTGGGCGGAAGGAAAGAAAGTAAAGGGAGGTTGAAGACTGAGTGCTTACTTTCCATGCATGGGATCACAAATCCAAGCGACGGGATGACCTGAAGCTTTGACAGCGCCGATATGTCCGGCAAGGTGATTATCGATCTAGAAGAGTCAACAAAAGCATTATCGAACAACCATATCAGACATCATCACCATCATCAACAAAAAAATAAAACGGTTATCGGGTCGTATCACCGTCAGTTTATAGTTTCTTCAATGTCAACTAAGCATAGGCGGTAACGGCTTGCTTACCTTACTAGCACCATACCGAGTAATCAAAGTAACTCTCCCAAGTTCCTTCTCCGGGTTCACAACTATNCAAATCTCAGCACCCATCTCTCAAACACAAGAGAGAAGGGGGGGGGGGGGGGAGTGGAACGTACTATCCAACAATCTAACAAGTTCATCATCCTCCATAGTAGGTCCAACCTTAATCCCAATCGGATTCCTAATCCCACGGAAGTACTCAACATGAGCCCCCGTAATCGACCTCGTACGGTCACCAATCCACAAAAAGTGAGCCGCGGTGTTGTAGTTAAGCCTTTTTCTTCCCATTCGGAGTTTCGGAGGAGGAGGAAGTAGCAGTAGATTCGGAAGGAATGGTAAACTCGCGTGTGAGTGCTTCTTCGTACTTGAGCATCAACCCCTCGTGACTGGTGTATTAAGCCCAGATGGGATTCGTGGATGGGGATGAAACGGGAATCCATGGGGGTGGAGGGGATGTTGCCAGTCGATAGACCGCGGGGAACGGGTTTTGCGTTGCGTTAATGTTAGCATGGAAAGCGGAGTCCCGTGGGCGTGTAGTTCGTCGCGAGGGGTTTGGAGGAATGGGTAGCAGTGGATAATGATCCGATACAGCACGAGCGAGGAGAGTGCGTGGCATAGGAATAGGAATAAGCATGAGCATACAAAGGAATAAACGTCAGTTGTGAACCATCGTTTGTGCAATGAGGCAAAGAGGAGCCCCGGGATTCAAACAAAAAATTCATCCGCACCTGGTGTAAAAATCAACTTCTCCGAGTGTTCCTCGTCCACCACCCATTTCGTAGGGGGGACTACCAGACTCAACACCAATGGTCTTGCTAAAGTCCAAAGCATCAGATAAGCCTTCAGTGATGGTCTCAAACTCGCGTCTGTGATGCGAATCAGTCTGATGGAGGAAATACGACAGATTATGTCTGGAGTAAAGCGTACCGAAGCGATGGAGAACGGACATGCGCAAGCGACCAATCGCGAGGATGATGCAGCGAGGCAAAGCCAGAGGTCAGAAGACCACGAAGGTAATTGAGAGTGGTGGTCGAATAAAAGTAGGCTCTGCGGATGTTCAATATCGACGGTCGAGGTCAACGAGAGACAAGGTGGCAAATGCATGCGTGTACAGATTAGCTCGAGTACTCTAGCCTTTATACGCGAATTAACGAGTAAACAGTACCTGAGGAGACGGTCAGGGTCGGGTGTACGGTCGTTGTGGTCGAGTCTGATTGAGTATTAAGGCTCCAGGGTCAATTTTAAGCGTTCGCGGACGGGCTTTTGAGATGACTAACCCATTGACATTGTCGCCTCTTTTGGAAAAAAGCTTTCATGAGTCGATCTGAGAAAATTGGGAACGAGGCGCGAAGAACGCACCTGAAGCTCAGGACTTCTTTGTCCCCAATTTTTTCGTAGCTGCTGCTCCGTGGCTTGGCGTACTGGCCGGCAATGCGACCAATACGAACCTGACAGGGTCGATTAATTCCTCCCGCTTAGCAAGCTCAGGGGCTGACATACNACAGGNAGACGNGCGCCCCAGATCAGNATGAGAGAGAAAGAAAGGATGAGACCGATCTTNTGNGTGATGTTTTCCTANCGAACGCGAAGACTCAGTGCAAGTCAAAAAGCTTTNGGGACACCGGCGTACATGTGTGCAGGCATCGAAGCTCTCAGCACAGTCTCCGGCGTGGAGCAGAAATGCTTCGTTGCGCTGCACCTGGGCAAGCTGATGGCGAAGCCGCTCGATCTGGACGCAAAAGGGGGGGGATGCGCAGAGATGCGGATGAGAGGCAGCGGAGATCCGAGTAGCTTTAGGCTGGACAGACCTCGGACGGCGTGACCATGGGAGGCAATGTTGCGAGTTTAGCCAGCACGCTGGATCGCAGCAGCTTTAGTCCGCTGAACAAGGTAAGATGCAGAACCGCACCTTTCGAGATGCTGCTGATCAGGATACACGACATCCTAGCAGGGCCCGCATCGGGTCAGCATTCTGCATCGGCTTCGAGCTCAGACTGACCTGCGCAACGGGGCGAGATTTCCAGGAAGACGGCGACCAGGAGTCCATTACGCGGTAATTACGAGAATAAAAGCAAGTTTGGCTCAAAGTCGCGTCGTCGTCGTCGTCTTTGCTCAAGTTTGCACTCAATGCTGCACGTCCAATCGATCGCTATTTTTGATCTAGCCCTCGGCCTTTTCCGTCAGTGATCGCATCGCGAATATCTGTGTCTTCTTCCGCCGCCAAGCGGGGAAAACATACAGAGACTCCAATCTCCATCCTCGCTGGGGCACGGACTTCCCACAGCCAGGACCGCGGACATTGAAAAATATAGCGATGCTTGGGACTAAGCTTCGAGGGTAATCAGAAAAGCGCGCAAGGCAAAAGGCTGTCGTGATCCACAACGAGAATCCAAGCTCACCTATGCGACGTCTCGGTTTCCATATTCATACTTGCCCGATGTCCGTCGTCTGAGCCTAATCTGTGCTTCCACAGCCCATTATTACCTCAATGCCCCTTCTACCTCCCATGTGCTATATAACTTCTCCCTCCCGTCCTACCCAGCTGCTTCCCCAGTCCACTCAGCTCTACGGATAAACAAACAATCATGTCTGCTTCTCGTGTAGCTTTGGTTCTGATCCAGGCGTTTGCGAACCAACTGGCCTGTACGCCTCCGAATCCGACACCGCCCAAAGGTCGCTACCACACCGACGAGCTCTACATATTTCAAATCGCCCCTTTCATATTCAAAGTAAATCACCCGCCTCGCAATCCTTACCGTCTTTCTAACCTACCTTCCTTTACATAGTGTCATCAAATAATTTTCTGGCTCTGCGCCACGTTCGAAGTTTTATCCTTCTTCGTCCCCTTGATCCCTCTCCCCGCCGAGCTCACTCCACCAGGTGGACTCCCGACCTCCCTAATCTGTCCTCTCCCATCCACCCCGAACAACATCCAAGAAATTCGCGTAACACCCTCTTTCATAATCGGCGTCATCGCCGTCGTTTTGGGCTCTTACATCCGTCTCGACTGTTTCAAAGCCCTAGGCCAAATGTTCACATTCGACCTGACAATCCACCCCGAACATACACTCGTGACAAACCGATTCTACGCCTACGTCAGACACCCAGCATACACCGGCTCTCTATTGCTCGTCGGTGGACTGACGTTATCTCATCTAACAAAGGGCAGTTGGTTAACTGAATGTGGACCGCTGAATGCTGGTGGTAGTGCAGTCGTAGTTTGGGTCTGCTGGTGGGTTTGGACGATTTGTGTTGGAGTTAGTCGTGCGCAGGCGGAGGATGGGCAGATGAGGAAGTTGTTTAAGGATGAATGGGATCTGTATGCTTCGAATGTTCCGTGGTGGTTCTTTCCTGGTATCATTTGATTCCCGACTCTTCATCGTCGCCGACGAACTTCTTTCCCTGACTCGCCAGTAGTGCTTCTTTCCCGCCCTTAAAATTCTTTCTATAGACAATGTACATATCTCTTACCGCCCTACTATTATTTAGACCTCCTCCTCGTAGTATATTTCAAAAAAATTAGACCCTATTCCTCTCACAACGCCTATCAGCCTTATCATCCAGGGGCACCACAGTGCACCCTCAATCCAACCTCAATCACAATACAATCCCATTCTTAGCAAAAAGGGACGCCCGACCCAAAAATATCTTGCATATCCTAAACATATCTAAAGTTCGACAGATGGCAGCAGATGGCGAGCATAATGGCAGACCCTTGATAGTCGCGAGAGTATAAACGAGCAAAAATCTCGGAAACGCTTGTCGGCCGGAACTCCTAAACTTTAATGGGAACACCGTCAGACGCGAAAGAATAAATAAATCGATGCGATAAGAGGAGGTTGAGTCTAGAACTCCTTCGAGACCAGTCCCGGGCCGTGGGTTGTGAACACAGGCTGGAGCTGCTAGGTACTATAGTAAGTAGGGCTTGGAAAGATTGTCAAAGTCCGAGGCATGGGTAGCTGTATCTAATTGTTCCGAATAGTAAGCAGATATGAAAAAGGCAATGCAACGGCATCACTGTGCGAAGTCAGTTTTGACTGGCTGGGCTGAACAAAATACAACCATACACATGCATTGACCGGGAGTCGAACCCGGAGCTAGGCCATGGGAAGACCCAATGTTACCGCTACACCATCAATGCTGCTGAATACTTCGTCGCGTCAGCCATATTCATAAAGATTCTTCCTCGATTTCACTGGATGCGGATCGCCCGACATGCTGTCCAATTATGGACGCTCACCTATCGTTCATTCGGCCCAGCGGAACGCCAGAATCTCCAGCACTGGCAACCATCGATGAATGGTGACCCACTAGCCAAGTGACGAATCTAATTCGCTGCGTGATTTTTGAACCGGCAATGATTAGCGAGTCTTTTCAGGAAAGTAGATTTGACATTTGACTCTTAGAGTGGGCGAGGACTCATGGTGGCGTTCTCATCCAGAATTCGTGGCAATGAACCTTGGGCCACCTTTAAGGCAAATGTAGGTTTGAATTACTATACTCAGGATCCCTCTCTTGGCCACGAACTAATCGAAGGATGCTCGTGAACGACTCCCTTGGTACATTTGTGACAATGCCCAAACAGGCTTTTATCTGTGGTGTCTACTCTCAGTCACTTAAATAGTTGAGGAAGGGTCTTATTTTAAACGATAACTTGGACACACGATAAGTAACAACGATATGTTGTGCGATCTTACAACGCTTTTCAACCATCTGTTACCCTTCGCGCTGCTTCAAATTCAATCATCTCATCAGCTAGAAATAACACTATCATGGTCGTCACTGATGACGAACGCCTTACGAAAATAGCCCCTCCGGGATCCTCTGATTCTCCCCACTCCAGAGTGATTACATTTCAGTAGACACCGAAGGCTTCGAAGTTTAACGCTCCAACGGACCTTCATTCCTTCCAACACTCCAGCGCAGCACTCGGCTCCGAGCCACACTTACACCAATTACTACTTACAGAGTCTCTAATCACTCAAAACTGCCCTTTCTGCATTCCTGCACGCCACAGGTGCTGCGCAGTATAGGCAACCCTAAAAACTATGATTGACATCCGTCCGTCGAAGATCAAAAGGCGGTGTTGATAACAAAATCAATTGGGCGCTTTTGAATGCATTACGAGCTCAGGGGAAGCAAACGAATTGTACCTCGTTACGAACTGAAGTGCACCTCCACACTTGGCATCAGGCGAGTATTCTATTCCTACACGTCGATCTTTGTGGCCCCTTTAGAAGTCATAGTGTGCGTACTAATGCAGAGCTCGTGGAAACAGGCATTCTAAAGGGCTTATCATGTGTTCAGGGAAGAGACATTATGAACGCTTCGATTTCCCCATTGACGAGAAATTCTTGATTTCGATCAACCTAACGTTTGATCTTGAAGTTATGCACGTTTAATGAGACCCTTAGATGCTTGGCTTCATTCATTACGGCAACGAAAACCAACGACTGCACCGGACACACAAAAAAAGTGGTGCCACTCTTCTAAGTTCTCTTGCAAGAAAAAGCATGAATTCGGTCATCAATGCATCACATCCCACCCGAAGCCTGCCAAAATCGTCTAAAAATGAGCTCATGCGCAGTCAATCTACATTTCGAGGGATCCGAGAACTTGAGAAGCCCCGATCACACGACCTGCTTCAAATTCCAAGCGGTCTCCCTGTCACCGCAACCTGATTCCAAATTCCCAAAGTATCGTTTGATCGTTCAGTCGTGAAATGCAAGCACATTATGAAACACATGCTATTATGACAAAATAATACCTAGAACCTCAGAGGGCGCACATAGTCCAATAAGAGTCCCGAACACACAAAGTTCATACTCATACGCCCATGGGAACGTCTCCCGACACGGCGAGACATTTTTGGCAAAACTACCACCCGCTCTCTCACAGAAGGGAAAATCAGGGATGGGTGGTCATAGGCCTGGAACCTATAGTGCGACAGCGAACCCAACGAGACCAGCAGCCATAGCCCAAATGCCTTGAGCGGCGCCAACGGTGATAGCAGCGTTGGAAGTCGTCGCGGAGGCACCAGAGCCAGACACAGTGACACTAGGACGAACACTGGTTGTGGCAGGTGTAGTCGGTCTGGTGTTGCTGCCCGAGGGAAGGCCAGTAGGTAAAATGGTGGCGCTACCGGTGGAGACGGGACCAGGGGCNGTCGAAACTCCGCCAGAACCGCTAGCAGAGACGTTGGCGCCTTGAAGAACGTCAAACGTCAGGATCTTTATGAATGGTGCTAGAAGGCTCGAATAACGTACAAGTTGCTTGCTGAAGTTGAAGAGCGGCAGCCTGTTCTTCAGCCGTGCATGATGCAGCACATGTGGTTGCCGCTTGAATGAAAGCAGAGCTGCAAAGACATGACACATCGGTTCTGGGAGAATGAGTTAGAAAAGCCTGGGGGAAAACTACTTTGTGTGGCTTACGGGTCACATCCTGCAGTTCCGGCGGCCTGGTTGATACAAGTGTTGATGCAAGGAGGGAGTTGGGTACCAGGAGGAAGACCAGAACCGGAGGGTGCAGCACCAGAGGCAGTTGTGGGAACGGTCTCAGTACCGGTGGCACCACCAGAGCTCGATGGCTCCTGAGCGAGGGCAAAAGAGGCGAGAGCGAGAACGGAAAGGAGCTTGACTTGCATGATAACGTAAGTGGGTATCGAAAGACTAAAGGGTACTGAGAAAGTGGTCGTTCAGAAACAAGAACGGGTAGAGAACGAACAAGTGGGCATACGGGCTTTAAGTAGGCAGCGAGTGCTTACATTATATACGTAAGGTTGATCTTCTCGCCCGACATCTGGTACTTATTTTTGATTTGAACCCCGGAATTCTTGCTCCATCTGAGGCAGTGACGGAATTTGAAGTGACTGTGTGTGTCAAATATGAACAGCGCCGACGCTAATGAAGGGCAAAGCGAGCAAGGGAATTTTGTTTCAAGAAAAAACGTGCATCTGCCCCTAGTGGCCGGATCGGGGTGGAAGGTTGATGAGGAACGGTCTCCTTTAGCCGCGAAGTCCTGCAGAGGCACTAAGGTTGGCCCAGGCTATGCGTTCACTGTGCGCAGTCAATGTTGTGTTGTATGACATCAGTCGCATGGTATGTTGTCGCGAAGCCAGGCGAAGCCATGGTGGAGTAGTGGAGACTGCCAAAGGATGGTGATGTTTTTTCTTTGTTTGGAATCCCGTGATCACCAATCATGGCGCCCATTCGGGGACATACTCACTAGGCAATGTCGCGTTATGATCTCGTACGACGTACGGCTCCAACTTGAATGAAAGTATTCGCATACGGAAGTCCCACCTGTAATCCTTAGCTTCCGTATGGGCGGGCACGACGCTCCACCAGACGTCTGGACGACAATGTACATACTCCATACACGCTAAAAGTCAGACTACGACCACTCGCTCCCTCAGAAACTCATGCAATGTACTGCTCGTTAAAGAGCGAATCTTCTTCGACACTTCAACTTCATTTCCCGATTGCATGATGTCCCTAATAAGTTAGTCGTTTTCTTGGCAGAATATCCGATGTCTCAGCCACCGCAGCACCTCTTAATTCGGATCATGAGCGAACACGGCTTCTAAGGGACCGCCATATTCAACCTACTTAATTTCATCTGAATCAGCGTTTATTGACCACCCTAACGCGACCGGTGGCAGTGATTTCCGCACTCTGTGACACATGAAAGCTGTTCGTACAGTAGCGGACAGTTAGATTCGACTCGTTTTGGAGAAAGAATAGAAGTGTTATAATAATACCACCAATCGATAGATCTCATTAAGGGCTTTCGAACAAGCCATGTCTCGTTAAATTTCATCGAGCCGTTCTTCCGGAAATTGCCAAATAAGGTATATGATGTCAAAAAAAATGGCACAAGGTCAAAAACCAATAGGAAAATTTCGAAAACATGTGGAATCGACTGCTTTCATGTATCTGAGTATGATCCCAAGTTATTACGCAGTTTTATCGAGCCGGGATCTCACAATTAAAATAACAAATAATTCCCAGAAATATTCGGTCTGAACCATATCTACTACCTTCTACTCAACGCCACCAAAGAAGAAATCAAG
>JANIEX010000953.1:0-16150 GCA_027627405.1 Leucocoprinus birnbaumii
GTGCGTTGAAAGAATAGGAACGCCTAATAGATGGCGTTTTGTCCATGTCGGGGGGGGTACTCTGAGAGCGCTCAGGAGTACGAGGGCCATTAGTAGATGCCTCACTAGATGCCGGTGAGGTCGCTCGAGATGAACGTGTAGATGCGATTCCAATAGGGAGTTCGTTGTTGATAGAGACACGTGTTTCGGTGTCGTCCTTGCTGTACGGATCGAAACGTTGAGAAACCGACTCGCGTCGGCCCCTCCTATCGCCAGGCATGATAAATGGGTAGTAGATTCACTTATGAGAGCAATAACCACAATCAAAGTGAAACGATGATGGTGGTCTAAGGGGGATTTGCTCCCTGCAGTAGTGAGTCTAGCGCCATCAACCACTTTGACCAACGGTACTTTAACATCATAGTCAGAGAAGTATACCAAAGTGAGAAAATATATCACTACACATGGAGTGGATGTGAGTCCATTTTGACTATACACCCAATCAACTCAAATGAGGAAGATCAAGCGATGCAGGGATTGCTCGTCCATTCGGGCATCTTGAAGAACCATTCCATATCAATTGTGGTGATTGACATTGTACGTCAATATCAGAGAATTGGTATGTTGTGGCAGAAAGCTGAATGCTGGACCAAGTGGGTACGTATCATGTATATATATATATGTATGCAGTGTTGTTAGCAACACATCTCCCTAGATAGCGAGCTCTGAAAATACAACTGTATGAGACTATTGAGTCACAAGACAAGCAAATTACCATAACGTTCAAGCATGTAGAAACACACCTGAATCTGATATCGGTTGGGAAGACAAGGTTGTACACCCATAACTGAAACTAAATGGTACAAACACTTAGGCCCGAGAGCGAACTCCAAACTCGCAATAAAATCAACTATATAGTGCTGATCCTGAAAACACTGTCACTATGACTTGTTCACCCTGGATTGGAGTATAATACCGCTTGATAGCAAATGCCAAAGGACCAGAAGCTGTCATGAAACACCCAACATCCAAAGCAACATATAAGGCAATATAAGGGGTCCAATTTGTCATCATTTATCAGTAAAGTCAATCCAGTACCATACGGACCTCACTTACATTTATAGCTCATATGTTTGTCTAATTCATACAATCGACGAGTCAGATTGAGACTATTGTAATAAACCCTGCACAAGGACTCCTTACACAACTGGTGCTGACAAAGTCTTTGAAGAAGACCCCATTCCTACAATATAACAAAGCCTTCTACTGAATGATACCATGGGATAAGAAGCTTGAGTATTGTCCATCGATATCGCAAGTTCTACTGGGATTATTACCATATCGAAGAAGCGGCACTTTCACTTAGGATCCATTGGCCTCAGTGAATTTAACACAGCACAATTATGCTTGATCTCAAGACAGAAACCAAGCACACGAACACATTATACTAGATGCTACAAGCATTACAGGCTGGCAGACCTCTACCGAATATATGCCTTTTGATAAATTATATACAGCTTGGTTGAACGAGCTCATGAGCGAACTAATAACTGAACTCTAATAGCACTGAAGAACCTCTACAACAGTTCCTATTGATGTGGAGTATTGATGTTGTGAAGACCATCAGGGAGGCCTATGACCTGCAAATATATATCCTGTACCGTGGTCTGAGCCTCAAGGCAACAGAACTCGCTTTACTTACCGCAAAGAACAGAGGTTGCTTTGGCAATACCTGACACAAGTTGGCTTAATGAATTGGGTGTACTCACCTTCTTTATTATGACTCTGCATCTAACTATGGTCACTACATAGGGTTCAGGTTTTCAGGTATAAGAAGGAACCGGACAGGCTTCAATATTATTACATCCCAGCACCTACTGCGAATATGGATGTCCAAGCGACTGAACACAAAAGGTATGACCACAATTGTTAGGCTCACAAATGTGTTATTTATGCATGAGCAGGCTTGACCTCATAAGCACCAAATTGCCCAATTCTACGCTCTTGGAAATATTCGAACTTATGGCATTCACCAATATCCTTGCCATGAGAACTATGAATTGCAGACTCAGATCAATCACAGCAGAGGCTGTCCGGTTGCGCATCTATTGAGTACTTCTCAGATTCACTGCATTTCCAGAGAAGTTCATGGATTTGATGAGAGGCACCGGCGCTGTCATCAGTGGATCTTGCCCCTTGCTAGTCATATGCAACACAGATTTCGTGCCAGGGGACGTCGACATATATGTCCCATCAGAAGGTGAAGCAGAAATTGTGTCATTTTCCATGCAAGAAGGCTACAAAGTAGTGAACATGCGCAAAGTCTCATCGTACACAGTATCTCAGAAAAATCTCAAGAGGGCTCTGAGACTCAGCCAGTGGTACCCTGAGCAACTGCCCATCATAAACATTCTTATGACTTGCAGCAAATCAGCCCTTACACCAATTTTCAACTTCGATTTTACATTTGTTATGAACACAATATTGAGTGCCGGCATAATGTGCTTCTACCCGCAGATGACAGTGAGAAGCTCTGGGGTGATCAACATTAAAGGTTAATCATTGGTTAATAACCTTACGTGATGATATATTAATTGAGAGCAGGAAGCCATCATGACAACCAGATTGCTAAATGCATCGGACAAGGATTCAATTTTGTAGGCTACTCCGAAGATCGGCAGTGTCCCTCAGTGGAAGAAAAACGGCTCGTCGGAGACAGACATACCATGTGTGTCCCTTTTGACAGCTTTGATGAAACAGGGGATTTATTGCATGAGACAATTACGTGGAAAATCAAAGCTTGCAATAGAGTGCTACATACCATGTCAAACTAGTATACATACAGTACATCAGAATATTGAGATTGTGGTAGTTCTTATATTAGACATGTAAAGGGGTGTTTGCATAGCAGAAAATGACCCATCCATCTCACGTGGTGCCTGACAGCAGCAAAGCTTGCCGTGACTGATCATTACTCGAATTGTTGATGCTCAACCCAGCATCGCTCATACACGGAGACTGGCCCAGACAGGATCATTTAATCTTCTATGTCGCAACACTGTATTGTGACATGCTACTGAGCAGGGCATGCATAGTAGCTGAAATCGCATTTGATGCAACATTCAATGGTGCAAAACGTAACTGCCAACTGGTACTTTCAGCATGCTCACATCCTCATAGATCATGTGTCAAGAAACTGCTGAACTTGCATACAGCAACTTGTTTTACGATCTCCATCACATCACCCTCAATGGGAGGCTTACTGGAAGAGGAGTATAGAAGGACCCCGGCTTATCCCTATATGGGTCGGATCCCCTGTCGGACAGGATTTGGTGAAAATTGGCCGGGAGGTCGGGTGCAATTGTGCGGCGTGGGGTCCCTCGAGGTCAGAGGTCAGATCCCTTTTGGGGTCGTTGGCGCTAACGAAATGACTGAGGTCGGATCCCTGACGCAGTCTGGTGGAATGGAATTTCGGACATTTATAGGGCTAAGGGGCCTGCCTGAGGCCTGGTGTTCGAATCCTCGGACATATCCCTTCTTCTACTACAGTGGCTCTTCTCTTCAGCTGTATTACAGACCAATTGACACTAATAAAAGAGTATACATTTATTGAACAATGTAAATATGCCTTGAATTCAAGTGTGATCAAAAGATTGATCATTCCTTTTTTGTCCCCACCCGCAATACGGCACCAATGCCAGATGCCAATGGCAGTGTTTCGAGTGTCGCATTTTGCTCATCTCATGGCTGACAATCTCTTGACTGTGTTATCGTCTCAACCAAAGGCAATGACACTGGGAACTGAGACTTTGGAGCCAGAGTTTCATGCTCTATAAGACCCCGGTAGCATAGTGGTCACATTCAGTGATTATATGGGGCATTAAAGAAGAGGAAAAGAAAGATGAACAAGCGCATGATTAGTTTACTTGTCTATTACTTTTGAAATGTGCTTTTCGCGCTGAAATGGATGCAGGAGGGTTTTTGGCAATTTTTTGGCAATTTTTTTGAGATTTTTGAAGCTTGGATCCCAAATTTTCGGACAGATCGGGGGTTTTGTGCTTCATGTTGGATTTTTTTTCGGACAAAATTGAGCAAATCTGGGTTGGACAAAAACTCCCAAAAAGTCAAAATTTTGGGATCCAACCTATACAGGGATAAGCCGGGGTCCTAGTATAGAACACCTCCGCAACACCCTTCAAGCACACACTCCATTCAAGGACGCGGCAGATCTCGAATCATTTGTTGAAGCAAAATGATACTTTGATCTACTGATCATATCATTGATCGCATCAATCTCAATTATGACCTTTATGTCATATGCTAATTATATCTTTTTATGTTATAAATAAACTATCTCCTCGTCCTCCAACATACTCCTTCAACTATTCCACTTATCAGAGTATCGACGAGTCTTATGCTCCTTTATCATACATACATTACATTGTATGGATACTTTTCTATCCACTACGCATCATATATGCGTAAGTTATTATGTAGTTGGAGTCTAGGATAACTCCAAGGACTTGTAGTAGAAAATGTATATAAGGAGCATGTACTTAGTAGTAGCACCTCAGTCAATCAGACTACCAAGTGAACACTCTATAAGCCTCGCTCATAACTCGCTACTTACTCTCTTACTATCGACCTTCTGCTCCATTAACAAGCGATCTACTATCGTAGTAAGTACTTGCGACTAGCATTCACTATCACTGCGCTCCCTGCTCCATTGCTGTTTTGACACCATTCCTTCCCACACAAGGGTTGGGCCTTGTATTACAGCTGCCCAGATGTCTATATTTGTGGAACACCGGAGAAGCACTGTTCCTGGACATGCTCAATGGCTCTGTGCTGAGTCCAGGACCATGTGATTACCACTCATGTGGTGACTCAACATCACAAGATGACGTAGTTGATTCAGTTATTGACACTATCAAATATGGTGATCTTCTGGACATTACATTCAGCATCCACAGAGTACAATTTCGATCTACATCTATGGAAAACACATACTACATATTTGGATCACCAGTCAGGGTAGTGGTGCAATAAGCCTGTGATAATGATTAGCCAATTCCAGTAAGCAGATTTGAATACAGATACATAAGGAACATTAGTCTCCATGCACATCTCATAATTATGACTAGGCTGTGTCAGTAGTACAGCCTTATACTCAGGTTCATCTTTGAAATAGAATGTAAAATAATCCAAACTAGAGCACCTACGGCAGAGAGAAAATGCTGAACCAGCCAATCCACAAACTTCCAACGTGGTCTCATACAATAGACTCACAAGCCAGTCTGTCTGTGCTGACTCGCTCTTTTCAAGCGTCCTGTTCTCACACAGGACTGAACTCTATCAAGTGATGAGTGATGCAAACTTTTTGATTATCCTTATAAGGATAGGCGGACTTTGAAAAGAGGAGCATTGCAGACGGACTGGGAGAAACAGTCGTGCATTTGGCAAGTCCCACAAAGTGTGACAAGCATTTCAAAAAAAAAAACATGTTTTCACTTGTCAAAGATTGTCCCCAGGTTGATACCATTTCTTGGTGAATTAGAACTTGCTGATTCGATTGGTATATACATGAAAATACTGTTTTTTTAAAAAATTCCACCTGCCAGAGTCCTTCCTCCTCCGCTTCTGTGGTCTCTCTGGGTCATACAGCCAAAATGCTAACAAATCCAAGCTTCCTGTGAGTGGTGGTGGTGACCTGAGTGGTGTGGGAGGAGGATAAAGGGTATAAGTGGGAGTTGGAGAACTGGAGGGTGGGTTGGAAATGGGAAATGGATGACTGCCATAAAGGGAGGGTGGGCCTGGTGTCGAAGGTATTGCTTGAGGGGCACTTCCGGTGGTTGGTAACATGTCCCGTGGTGCTGAGGGTTGTGGGAAGTATGGGCTGGGGCTGTATGGTGGGTGGATAGTGTGTGGTGGATAGATAGGGTAAAAGGGAGGGAAATATGGTGTTGGCTGATACACTCCAGGCACACCTGTTGGATAATGATGAGCTAGCCCCGCAGTATATGTAGCTGGCTGAGGATGTGGATGTTGGTGGTGCATGAGAGGGATGTGAGACAATGACATCGTTGACATTGACGTCTGTTGACTGCTAATGACACCTGTGGGAGTGGGATCAACAGTCAAGCGCTCACTCCCTTGAGCCTGCACCTTCGTCTTTCCTGCCTCTTTTGTGCCCTTCCCCTTTGTTTTTGCCTGTGTCACTTGCTCCAGGGGCTCTGAGTAGTCAAGGGTATGAATTTTCTCTAATAATTCGCCTCCATACTTACCCAGCCACACCCAATCTTCCCCCACTATGTCAATCATTTCCCTTAGACTCTCAGGACAGTTAGCTGCTGTGAGTGCCTCAAGCTGTTTATCCTCGAGAAGCAAAACAGCTGAGCACTTTGATTTCCTATGATCCCTCTGCCAAACTGACTTTCTCCACTCATGTAGAGCATCCATGACCAAACGACGGGGCACATTACGTCTTGTACGTGTTTGTACCTTCTCTTGTGCTAAAGGTGCAGCTGGTCGCACCTTGTCAAGAAGCCATCAAGCACATATATCACAACAATCAATGCTCGGTGGTGCTTTTGCCATTTAAAAGTGAGATTGAGTACCCAAACACATTTTCGAGAGTTCTCACCTGTCACTGCATTACCAAAGATATGCCTTGAGACCTCACGTCGACATGTTGTTGCCTGCACAAAGCTATATATGGCTTCATCAATGGCGTTGTAGTCAATTGGAGTACTGTCTGCAAGGGTGTTGCTGTCAAAATTTCCGTTGTGTGTTCCATGCTGAATGTCATGTGTGATGGCATATTCACTTGTTGCTTTTGGGTACATTGACAATTGGCACACCAATTTCTTTTTCTTCTTTATATCTCCTGTTGACGTCTCCATTGACTCTTCTACAGAAGTCAAATCAGCTCTGAATACGGACCACTCAGCAAGCAAGACTGCCAATCCAGTACATTGTGCACTCCTTGCTGCACGTCCTGCCCGCTGGATGAAAGATGATAGAGTCCCTGGACATTTCCATTGGACGACAACATCAATATCCGGAATATTGCATCCCATCCCACCAGCATCCATGCAGACCAGAATGCGGACAAGACCCGTCTTGAATAGTTTCATCACTTGCATCCAATGCTCTGCTGTATATGCTGCGTTATATGGGCGAATAATGCCCGTTCAATGCAGCAGTGGTGGTAAGCATTTCTCCAGGTAGTCGTGTATGGCGTACCCATCCTCAACGTTGTCAGTGTAGATGAAGGTCTTTAGAATTGCTGAGTGATCCTCAATGTTCTTGGGGACTACAAAATCCAGATTGCTGTACGTATTCATAGGATTATGTATCGGGTGCACGACCATTGACACATTTGACCGGTCATGTCCCAGGTTCAACAAAAGCATTTTGTCCTTGTCCAAATAAAGCTTGGTAAGTATGTCTTGTCATACTCGTGGTGGCATGGTGGCTGACATTGCAACCAAAGGAGTGTTTTGGGGAAGTAGCGCACATAGGATGCCCAGTCGAGCATAGGACTTCCGGAAATCAGCACCCCAATGTGAAATAACATGGGCCTCATCAATGACAACAGCCAAGATTTGAGGGATCAGTTCGCGACTCTGTAGGACATTGGAGATGAAGCACTTGGATAATAGAGTCTCAGGGGCAATCACAATAATCTGCCAGCATCCCTGGCAGATACCCTATGGTTGGTGAGTAACTTCTACAAGCCATAGCTACATATGCTTCTTACTCACCTTGATCACCTCATCTGTTAGCCGATTTTCACCTGTACTGTTCACTGCTAGAGCCTCAAGACCAAATTCTTCTCATAATGTCACAACCTTCAGCTGGTAATGTAAGTATTCAATTTGCTCAACCTATTCAATGATTAGACTGACCTGTTCTGCCTGTAGTGCTATCAACAGCGAAGCCAAGAATGTAACCATCCCTTTCTCTCTCACTTCTTTAACTGCAAACAGTCCTGCTGCCACAGCTGTCTTTCCCATTCCAGTACCAGTGTGGATCAAAACATCCTTCTGTGTTAGCTGTGCTCGGATGGCTTCAACTTGGAAGTTTTGTGGTGAGTGGGCCCAATTAAACACTTCTTGGATTATGTTCTGAAGGTCCAACAGGTACTCCAAATTGCTATCTAGACCAGGCCATGGAGGTTCAAAGATGATGTAGTGTTTTGAATGATCAGTGGAGCTTGGTCTCTGGATCAAACCCCTGTACTGACATAACCTGTAGTGTTTATAGAAATCAGTTATTCTCTGTCTTCCTGTCCAATGTCAGATCCATCTTCTAGTGAACAAGAAGTATTCAAGGCTTTGAACACTTCTCAATCATTCTCGTTTATCTCTGGAAACATTCCAGAAACTGAAGTTGATTGGGAAGATGAAACTCAGGTATCCTTGCCAACTCCTGTGATGCCACAACAAACTTGTTATTCCACATTATTCCACCTTGATTCATCAGACCGGTGTTCTTATGAGTACACCTATTGTGGGGAGCCCAGAGCACATCCAACAGATCAAAAGGTGCAAACAAGGCCGTAAATTACAGGAGACACATGCCAATACCAAAAGAGCACTGCAACTCGAAGAACATGCAACTATTCGAGCAGCAATACAAGGTCTCAATGACCAGGGAATCAAACTGGGTGCAGTCATTGACTACATCTTTGACCCATGCCATCATCAAGGTAACACTCGGTGGCAGCAGGTCTTCAGTAGGCCTGGAACAGTTGGACGGTATTTAGACTGGTGGACGTCATCAGGGTACCCAGAGACAGTGAGAGCTGATGTAAAGGGGTCGGCTAAAGGCTATATGACAAAGCTGGTGGCAGATGAAGCCCAAAATCTGAGCAACTCAAAGATTCTCAAGACGCCCAAACGGATCATAAGCAGCAACCTGGTACAGTCATTCTCCTTGAAGGGCATTAATGCAAGGCTGGTTGAGATGATTCCTGTTTCCCTCCAACTGGTGCTGGCTCTGTGTGAATCATCACAAGGGCAGAGGGAACACAAAGATCGTCACAGAGAACGAACTACCAATGTACACCTCATGTCTACTCTGTCTACTCTTTACAAGACGCTGATCTGATGTTTATGAAACTTTATGTATAGATCATTACATGTGTCATTCTTACTTGCTTAGGCAAGTACAGCCATGCCAACAACTTTCATAAACGGCTATTTGGGCTGTATCTCTACTCCACCGGGGCTCAGCACCAAGTGATTGAGGTTCTATCCTCCTTGGGTGTTACTGAGAGTTACTCTAACTTGGTAACATTGAACACCCACTGTACCAAGACGAAGCACTTGATCAAAGATGCTCCTGGAACTGATGAGACTGCTGTCAAGAGTTATACTGGCACTCTGAACCAACTCAGTCAGTTGATGAGGCAAAGTGCCTGGGAGATTGCATCAACTGGCATCTTTGCCATTGTCTACAATAATATCAATATGGTGTTCCAAGTTGCAGAACAAACAGTCTGACATCACGGTCAGCATTTCCAAGAGTTCTAATGTTAAAGTTGGATGGTCATAAACCCTTGGTTAGATTCACAAGAGAATGGAACAAGTGTGACATTGATCCCACTTTTTAAAGCACAACTTGAAGACCTCAATGCTGAGGTCCTTCAACAAGCAATTCCTGATGCTCGACCACTCTCTATTTCTGACATTCTTCTGACAGAAAATGAAGAGAATGAATTTGACGAGTATCTGCTCTTTACATTGCTTGACATCATTATAAAGCATGGAGGGCCTGGATTCAACCATTTTGAGGCAGATCTGGTGATGCATCAGCCCGAGTCCAAAGATAAGATTGAAGTTCATCAAACACCACTCCATCCCCTTCTGTCATGGAATATCGATGAATCCACGATAACTGGTAATGCTGAAGTTGATGCAGCCATTGTTGATGAGTTGGATCTCTGTGCTATTCCAGAGTTCTAGAAACGAGTACGCTTCATGGCAGGAGATCAGCTCTCACTTGCATGACTTCGGTCCAATGAACTCATCCAGGCTGGCCAACAAGACAAGTACGAGGTTTTAGATGCCTTTGTGCTCATCAATGGACTATTCCATGCAAAGATTGCTGATATTCATGGTCTCTTGGAAACCCACTTTGGAAAACCTGAACTTGGAGTTGCAGATCCTGGCTCACTTTGTTTTCACAATTCTCATCTTGACCGCCTGCCAATCACATTGACATCTCTGCCAACTTTCCGCACACTATGTCATCTTGTGTTTGTCTCTCTGTATGCTCGAGTTCTCCATTGCCTCCTTCATGTATCGGGAGAAGAAACATTAGAAAACTACTCTAGTCATGTGACATTATGGGATGTTCTTGTTCCGCATGCTCAAAGAATACTGGATGAATATGCAAGTGCTGCAACTGTTTTGGACCTTCGCTATGAGTGTAAACAAACTGAGGAGGCATCAGAGAAAATGGGTTCAGAGCCAGATGCTGTGGGTGACATGGTGTTTGAGAATGGCGTGCTATTCTTGCATGATGCACTTGTGTCCCAAGAATTAACAAATGCAGTGAAGGCTGGTGATTCAGGTCATGTTGTTCTTTGTCTCAAATTATGGGCTCAAAGTTTCTGGGGCAATGGGCACACAAAATATGCACATGAGATGCTACATTTGATTCACAACCTTACAAATGTATGGCCACAGAAAATTTGGTATGCCAGATATATTTTTCTTGTCCAACATGTGGTACTCAAATAACTAGTGAAATATTTCTAAATAACTGGCTTGGGAACCCATCAGGAAACCCAAACTCATTTGTAGAGTTGGATCTTATACAGGAGCACCTCAATTATTGGATAAAGGTGATTAGCTATTGCTTTATACAGGAGACTGGTCTCATGTCCTCTAGGTGGTCTTTAAAGCTCACGGATCAAATGCTTCATGGGAGTGGCTTGAGTGGATTGCGCCATGCATTGACATTCTTTGTCAACTAGCCAGAGGCTTTCATAATACTCTGGGCACTGATCAGGGCACACGTCATGCACCACCAGATTTGACAAAAGATATCCAAACCTTGATGGACAGCCTTGATGACTACAAGGTCTATGAACTCATCCCTGGCCATGTCATCAAAGGAGGATGTCCAGTTCCAGACGTTGTAAGTGTTGGATACCAGAACTTGACTCAGGGCACTGGGAAGCCACTTCAAGACTTCAATGAATCATTTCAAAAGCTTCAAGAGCGACATCAAAACCCACCTGTAACTGAGGAGCTGGCAACAGAAGCTGGTGTTGCCACAGTGGCTGAATGTGAGGCTGTACAGCCAGTAGCTGCTGAAAGCCATACATAGCCTTCATCCCTTATCAATTTTGATCCTCTTGTGGCCCCTAAACTAGCACCTAGTGGAATTCTGAGTGGTCTTGAGGAACAGGATGATGATGGTGAGGATAGTGTTCCTCGAGGGGGCCCAGAAGATGTTGCTTTTGATATGGATGTGGTGGAGTCCAGATTGCCTGTTGACATTGAAATAGAATCTGATACTGATGACAAATAAGTAGTCAACGTAGCATATTCATGTATTGGTGTAGTATGTAGATTGCGTTGAAAGCAACAGCTATTCTGAGTAATTCTCATGAATTTTGACTAAGTCCCATGTGACAAACTGTGACTCAGTAAAGTGACACCCCGTTCCTCCCAGCTGCTTTGTAAACAAAGCCACATCCATGTGTCAGAGTTTGAAACCAAAGCGGCTGGTCATGAGCCTACTCATACAATATGAATTTTTAGAAAAAACAATTAAATTGAGATGAGTAAGGACTTATGTACATTTTTCTAATGGAAAATGGCCATAGTACAGTTAGAAGAGATACAGAACTGTTTTAATTTCCACTTCTGATGAGTAGATCCAAAGGACTGGAAACTCTCCTGCTGCCGAAATTGCCTCTTGATCGGGCCTTTATGTGAGAATACGTCACCCCACGCCATTTTCCCAGCTCCTGGCAGCCCACATGTTTTCCTCCATACTCCAAGGCAGCCATCAAGGCGTGCTTCCTCTGTGCCCCTGACTTCTCAGGATGAATAATTTATACCTCGGCTCATGATTTTCTGCAATAAATCATGTGGTGGAGTTTGTAACCCATGAGCACACAATGCAAAACCAGTCATAACTGGATACATTGAATATATGTGGGTTGAGCTCAAAGCATTCATCTCTATGGTAGTCAGTGACTCTATGAGTGGAAATAGTGCCGTTTTTTATGAGCTGACAGTCACAGTGACAGTTACGCCCTGTATGGGTGCAGTGAGAAATCAATATAACTGCGATGATGGTATGACTGCCACTTACTGGACCTGATAAGGTGTAGAACTTGTAAATAGATCTCTGATAAACTTGCCTCTGTCTTTCACTAACAACAGCTGTAAACCCAAGGCCCTGGATGAGGAAATCTAGCCACTTGTCCTTAGATGAAAGTGGAACCAGAAAATTGGGGTTATCTGGCTTCCATCCAGTTGCAAACAAGTCTGGTTTGATAACACAGAGTGCTGCAGAACCATCTAAAAGTGCTCAGGTATCATGGGCTAGTTCCCATAACATATTGTAATTTCCTGGGAAGAAACCACAAATAAGCATGCGAACATTATACGCCAAGAAGCTATGGACGGCTGCTTCTGATGTCCTATTAAGATGGACAAGTGTGCACAGTGAAGGCATAGGGCACATTTCAAGTATACGGTGAGCAACCTTGTCGATAGCCATGACAGTGTTGAAACCGTTAGGAGCCACAAAGTGAGAGAGAGATGTTATGTTGCAAGAAACTGGAATGTGAGCAACTCTGTGCTTTGAGCGGTGAAGTTTGAAATGTCAATTGACTTCTGGATGCCCTAGATATATGCTGCTGGTCACTCAATACTCGTCAGCATCTCATAGCCCATGATAACCTGCAGGATTAATACACAAGGTATAAATAATACTCTACCAAACATGTACGGTACAATACTCCTCACGGATGACAGACATATACAACAAGGCCATCAGCCTTCACTCACGTATTGTCGAAAAGTTTGCCCTTGTAAGACTTGCACTCATCCTATCCTCTGTAAATAACTGAAGTCCTGCAGGGCCGACCAATAATTTGTGCGGCATTGATTGGCATGCACTGCATAAAACTGCAAATCGTGGCAGTTACCATAGACAACAGCTGGCCTAAATTTATGTTTCATGCTCAGGATTGACACATCCTGATCAACAATCTCGATCCAGATCAATGGCTTATTTCTAGGTACATCCCTGAGGCAGAACAAGCAATTGACTTGGCTGCTTGTTGGGTCCAATTGATGAACAAGTACATCCTCATTTGCAATTTTACTTGGGTGAGTTCATTCTAATATAGAATCATGCATTGAAGGCTAACACTTTTCAGATGAGTGAAGCAGAATATGTTGCTGGATATGTCAACGAACTATTGCTTAGGCTCACCCGAGGAATGATATATCAGAGGGGCAACGCACTCATCATAAAGATCACACATGAAGGAAGGGTACTAGACACCACATGCAATGATTTACCAGAGATCAAGGCCACATTGAGAAAAATAGAAGTAGTTTCAGACATGTAACCATATACTCAATTATGGCTTTGCAGTAACTCCGTGTCTAGCTGCCGAACCCGTTGGAGCCATAAACAAATACAATTTATTTCCTTCAGCTGAAGCCAATCTTCTGATTTTGGGATCTGGACAATGCTCCAATGTTTGTTATCATTGTGCGACTGTCATATATGAATTCCAACCTGCAGGTTCAAAATGCTCAAATCCACGTGACAGAGAACTTGTGCATCTAAGCTGAACATCAGCCCTATATGTTCAAACACAAGGCTACCAAGAGTATATCACTGACCTGCAGGAATCAGCTACAAGCATTACTAAACCAGGGATCCCTATGTTCAAGCAGGACCAAGGGAAGCCAAAAGTCAACGTTCCAGCTTGCCCAATCTCCTTCTTCTCACTTTTTTTTCCGAACTGGATCAGTCAGTTCAATGCAGGACCTCAAAACACTAGTCAAATATGGTGACCGCCCTTTAGCTGTACGATATGATTACCAAGCAAGTTTACCAGACATACACGTCGCTTTTTTTGGGAATACAGTAAACACCATGCCAAATGTACAACATCAATTAATTGATGCTTACATATCCAACATTGTCAAACATGTGATGTGGATTGGACAGATTCAATGAACGCAGTAGACCCACCACCGTATCCAAGTACATGGTTTTCCCTCTCGGATGTATTTTATTACTCATTTGAAAGTTTGGCATGGCAAGATTGGTATGTTCATGGTCATAGAATTATATGGAAGACTACAAATAACATCTTGTCAATGCTGTATCAGGCACTTGGTTCCATACCGTTTAAAATTCCAGCGAAATGGTATTGATACAACATCAATACATTTAATACAAATCATGCAAGCTCAAAGCACTGGTGGTCAAGTTGAATATTGGTTTAACACCGTCATATATTTTAAATTTCAACAACCTGATTTAAAACAACAGAGAGACAATAATAGAGACAATAAGGAGATTGTAAAGAAAAACAGGAAGTTCTAAGAGTGGTTGAACGCCCAATGATACAGACAGATTACAAGCAATCTTGTAGATCGTCTAATACAACAGACAAAGACAAAAAGAGAAACTGCGATGCATTTGTATCAGATAAAATACACCTGATATCATCAGGTGAAAGAAAGGCAGAGTATCTGATTAGCCTTTCTTTTGCCTTTATTAGTGCAAGTCCTCTTCCTCAACGGTTCCTCAGGTGGAGTAGAAGAGATGCTGTCACCGTTGAGAGTTCCCTCATCAGTAGGTACATGAGGACCTGGGTTTTCATCGTCCTTGTATTGATTGTGGGCAGTCAGTATTCCAGAAGATCCATTGCAAGATGACTCCTGTGCTTGGGTGCCAGAAGGACCAGCAACTGAGGTTGAGAGAGAAGGATCATCTATGGCATCAGCTAACATTGACATGGGAACAAGCCCTGTGTAGGGATGAATCGCTCGCTTAGATGGCACTGGAGTAGTACAGCACGCATTGATTGATCCATTAGCACTATATCCTATAACAACATTTTATGTCAAGCAGTCGAATATAGTTTGACATTAATTGAAACATACCATCATCAGATTGTTTCCCTGACCCAATGGCATTAAGGCTCCAAGGCCTGATATTCTCGATCTGATTGCCACCCGAGGTTTCAATTTCCACAGGGTGCCAGGGATGTCTGTGTTTGAAATTCCTAAAAGGGCTGGCAAGAGGTGGGCCTGGTGGCCTGAGGACAATTATTTGCTCAATCCTTCCAGAGAAACAATTGAAATGGTTGTCTTTACTTCCTTGACCCATCACATAATGGCGGAGAGAGAACGTAACTTCGACTAATGAGCCTGACACAAGCCCAGTGTTAAGAGGAATATACACTCAGAAATGATGGAAAGATCAGATAGGTTAGCAACAGGATAGATGTGGAAAAGGACGAGAATAATTATCTGGATGTTAGCTAATGTACAGTGGCTCAAAAAACTGTCCCAATGTTTTGCACATTTAGACAAATCAAGGTGCAAGTAATTCAGATTATTACATAATCTCCTGAAAATATTAATATGACTACTTCAGCATCTTAGTCATCCAATTTATGTAACATCACATGACCCAGTACTATATTCAATTAATACAACAATGTCTAATATTATTACGTTATTGGGACATTTTTGACCCCTATAAGGATTATGATATCTCCCAAGTCCCATGGCAGAAAAAATCAGGTGATATGTGAGAGTACTAATCCTCTTGTATAATCAACATTTGATCTTAGTAGATACTCTAAGTCACTTTGACCTCTCTGCAACTAGATCTAGCTACTACAATGGTGTTCCTTTTGATTAAGCATCTCAAGCTATCTTCTTCCTTGGAGATATCAGTCTCTTGTGATAGTTTACAATATAAACTGGTCTATGAGAGTCTACTAGATAGGCAATCATGTATAAAACAATTGGTAGCAACAAAACTATCAATAAAAGGTGTTTCTTTGTGCTTTCTACCTAGAATAAATAAATAAATATTCAATAAATTACTACTAGAAAGCTGGTTAATGCCAAGTAGGCTGCCAAACTGGTCACACACACTC
>JANIEX010000954.1:0-16139 GCA_027627405.1 Leucocoprinus birnbaumii
GGCAGATTCGCAGTCTTGCTTCTTCAGTGGCGACTCCAGCCCCAGCCCGCTCTATGCCCTTTGCTCAGCGCGCCAGATGATGAGAACGCTTAGTGACCGACCTGACTCTCCCCTCCCTTGCTACATTATTAGTTAATTGCTAGAACTAGAATTACCTTCCAACGTGCGCAAGTTCCCTGATGTCCATTTTAGAAAAGGTAATGCGGGCCATAAAATTCGTCGAAGTGCTAGATACAGAAAGCCCTCGGGGCGCAAGCTACAAATATTGATTGAGAGAATTGCTGTGCAGCGCGGCGCCCTCGTAGCACATAGCTTGCTCTTGAAGCTGCGTAATAAGGGCTTGTTGCTGTGCAATGAGGGCGTTCTGCTTGTGGATTTTCTCTTCCTTCTCCTTAGCCAGCTTTTGAGACTGGTCTAGCTTTTCTTTTGCGTCATCAAGCTCCATGGCCAGCTCAGCAGCTTCGCGGCGGCGAGAATTGATGAGGCCAGAGAAAGTCCGAGAGAAATTAGTGTGAAGAACTCGCACCTCGGGAAGGGCTTCCTCTCTGAGGCGGGGTGAGACGTAATGAATGAAGGGGGTAGTTGCAGTCGTGTGCTGCCCAGCAATATAGAGCCAGCACCCCGTTTCTCCTGATACACCTTCACCCTGTCAGTAGATTTATTAGTTGAGGGGTAATGATCGGAAGTAGCAGAGAGGTGCTGACTAGTCTGACAATGGTCTTCATCACCCGGCGAAAACGGCGGGAGGCGATGCTGGAAGTGGCAGCGGGCTTCCTGAGTGCTTTGGTCCTCCGAATTGCTGCAACAGGTGCCTTAAATGGTGGTGAGTGAGGAGACGAGTGAAGTACTCACAGTACGGGAAGTTGCCTTTCATGGCACCCTCCACGAAACCATGGCCATTGCTTGTGCTTGGGCCCTGGTCTTCCCCTTGGGCGGGCTCCCCATCACTTTCATCGTCGTCACTTTCAAGCTCTTGTGGGTTGGCAGTTGGTGCTGAAGCGGTCTCAGGAAAAAAACCAGGCTCGCCCGCGCTTTCAAGGACGGCAGAATCGTTGGTTGAGACCTGCAATAGAGAAGTGCAAAATTCAAACATTGGAGGGCAGAGTCAGGACGGTTGGTGATCTCGCAGCAAAAGCAGACGCACTGCAGCTGTCAGGGCCTGGCCAGGAGCAGACTCGGATGAGCTAGGGGGAAGCTAACGAATTATCAGCGCTCTTAGTTCACCAGTTGGCAAATGCTCAGAGCAGCCTCACCGTCGAAGCAGCTACTGGAGGTTCAGTGGCAGTCTGCGGCGTCGTGAGAAAGGGAGTGCCTCCAGAGAACGCTGGGGCAGGTGCAAAAGCCCCGCCGCTAAGAGTGCCAGGGGAGCCAGCCAGCTCCACATTCGCAACTGCATTGCGAAAAGCATCATTGTTGCTGGATCCCTGCGGCGGAAAATGAAACTGAGTTCCTGCACTACCCTCAGTGGGTCCATAAGCGTGCATGGGCCCATACACCTCAGGAAGCCCATCCAGAGTGATGGCTCCAATTCCGCCGGGCCTCACTTCAACGACTGGAGAAAGACGCTGATTGAAAACCTGCATTGAGAACCCCGTGGCAACTTCCTTCAAAGATGTCAGATAATCATCACTAGGAGCCTCTTGCAGGTGCAAAGGGCAAGCACTACCTGAGCCTGTAAATGAGTGCCAGCAGGCAAGTTGCTACCCGTTGCAGCCTCCTCTGCTGCCCTCTTTCCCCGCTGTGGTGCCAATTCAGAATTGTTGACCAAACAGACTGTGCTCAGGGAAATAAAGCGTACCGCAGAGTGAGCACATTCAGTGAGAAAAGGACGCCCTTTACACCGGAGGCACCGGCGACGCTTGCTCTTTTTTGCTGGAACCTGTGGAGCAGATTGGGAGGACCGAGGCATATGGTTGGAAAAGTCGTGCGTTGGACCTCTGGACCGGCAAGCAGGTGCTGCCTTTTAAGCTTAGGCACGCTCATTACAACCACGGCGGCTAACCTGAAAAAAGTGTTTTTGACTTTGGGAATCTAGATTGCAGCAGCCAGAACCTGTCGCTTGAGGTTTTTGACGCGAGAAACCCCGATGTGCTGCCAGGGTGTGCTTCAATCTAAGCGTCACCTCTTGAATGCCTCCCAAGAAAGGACCAACTTGCTCCCTTGAGATTCTTGGCTCTAAAAGTGACTTAGAGCCATTCCCATCCTTACCGACCACGAGCTCAATCAGCAAAGAGCTTGATCTGGAATCTGCAGTGTTTTCTGTGCCTCGCGCTCCTTCCTTGATTCCCAGCCCAACCAAGCGATTTCGCGCAGCTGATGTGAGAGATCGAGTGAAGAGGCAAAAGGCTCTGCCTAGTCCTAGAGGCCCAACTCACTTCCCATCAGTGCCAACGTTAGTTTTTGCTACTCCAGCCTAGTTACTTGAGAATTAATTCAATTTTGCAGTGCAAGCGTGGACGAGGACACTCAGGAAGCCAGTCCTAATTTTGTTGATGATCCTTGGAAATCCAGCACTCCATCCTTGGGATATGAGATGTTTCTTGACGCTGTTTCTCATGGGCTGGTTGAATTTTTGCAAGTCTCTTGTGATTTCTGCGTTGTTCGAGGTTGGGACGAGCGCAAATCTGAGGCCACGGTGAGCTTGGTGGCAGCACTTGTTTGCACGCGTTGCTTATTTGTGCAGCAATCATGGTACCATCTGCAGTTCATCAAAGTAGCTGACTGCATTAAGGTCGCCTGTCAGTGCCCTTCGGCAAGCTGTTTTCACGAGAGATTCCTTCAAGAATATTATGGGACGGAGTTTCTACCCACTCCAAATCTCTCTCCATCTGAAGGTGAACTTTACAATCAGCACCCTTTCTCTAAGATCTAATTTTCTTGGGTAGAAACACCTGCTTCGTTCTTCTTTAGAGTCAAAATTGCTCAGGACATTTTTAAGAACATGATTTCCGTGGCAGCTAGCTCTTTTGGAGATCCGTCAGGCCGAGCACTTGTAATATTTGAGGGCATGGACACTGGTAGTGGGATGTGGGAGTGCTCAAAAGACTCCAAGGATGCAATCCGATGTAATGGACCTTGCACGCACATCAAAGTGGCTGCTGAAGAACTTGGGCGGGAACTCAACGTGGGCGTGGAGGTACATTTGGGCACTGGGTGCCTTGCTAGTGTGTTTTTAATTTCCTGTCATGCCTTCGCATTCTCTGAGAGCTGATAGAATATTTGTTGAACGTTGCAGGCACACCTGTTCGCCGAGTCAGCGAGGAAGTGGCTGTCTCCTATCTACCCATTCTCCCACCTTTATGGGCCGTGATCTCGTCTGATCAAGCTTTATACCCTCGCCCCAGTCCTGTGAGGTCTCAGCCTGGCACTTTTTGCTTAACCTCATCGTCTACCTGCTGTTGCTTAGGGGGAGATCGTTCAATTTTTTCCCCTGACAAACCAACTCTCATTCATTCAGGCACCCTTTTCACTATGCTTCAGTCCTTCCCATGCTCAGTTCAAGTTCAACCTTGCCCCAAATGCCCCACATCTTGCCAACATTTTATTGGACCAGATCTTCGAGAACTAGGGGTATTTAACTACAACAACTCAACATTCGTCACCCATGAGCTTCTTGACGAATACACAAATGTCTTCACCTTGTCAGAGACTCCGTTTGATGCATGGGTTGATGTTTTATCAAACCGCTATGAGGCCTCAGGAGCAATCTTCATGGGGAAAGACCTTTTCAGGTCCTGTTGGTTCGCATACGCAAGGCTTCAGAAATTTGATGGTGATTTCTGTTGTCCAGAGTGCGGCAGCTATCCTGAAAATATTATATGGGATGGTGTGACGCTTGGCTTTTACAAAAGCCAAGTTCTGCCAACAATCCAACCACCAACCTCAACGGGTGCTGAATCTGAAATTCGTCCCACCAGATATGTCCCTAATCAGCAGATTCTTCCAACTGCCACACTTCGAAAGCTCCTCCGGAGTGTGGTTGCAAGCTCAGGCGATGCCCAGGTTCAGGCTAGGACCGTGCCCCTCCCTCCTGATAACCAAGAGCAGGTTGATCGTCTAAAAGTAGATCTCCTGAGCGTTTTTCCAAGCTTAGGGAATCTATTTGGCCAACACTTTCAGTCCAAAGATCCAATTCCTGCTCCGGTGAAGAGATTTTTTTATCAGGTAAGTCAAGGTTCTGTGAGCATCTAACGACCACAGAGCACAAACTTATTTTATTGAAACTACTAGCTTGCAGCTGAAGAATCCGTCATTCAGATGATCAATCGGTCAGCACAGCAGCACCTTCAAATGTTCATTGCAAATCCCCAAGCAGAAAATGAGTCTAGCCTTCTTGATTGCCCTCATGTCTATCAGCTACTCCAATTTGATCGCCAGCACCGCGGCGGTGCTGCATACTCTATTATTGTGCTTGATGTCGTCAAGTGGCTGCTTCACAGATCTGAAGAGGTTCTCAATCAACTTCTAGAAAACTCTCCACCGTCTTCTATCCAGTGCAGCACCCCTGGTATGACACCACTTCAGCCAGTTTCAGTCAGGCCCCAAGATTGGGAACGCGTGCGTGATCTTCTCAATCTTCTCAAGTGCGCGCTTCGTTAATTCCTCACAAAAATAGACTGGTTGCTTCTACGGCATGCCTCAGTTACGGATCAGGCCACTCTATCCACATTTGCCAGGAGATCAGCAGAAGGACGGCCAAAGGGGGGGGAAGTGTGCAAAACCTCCTCCAGACATAACGCTTGGCTCTTCCTGTGGGAAATACTACATTGCATATGGGAAGCGACAGCTCACTGGTGGGATAATGGTGGTCTGGTGCACTCATAGCATCAGTTACGGATTTCACTGCATCCCCAAGAGTGAGGGCAGGAATGACGTTTTCTCTGCCATGGTCACTCGGTGGCCGCAGGCTCCAAAGCGAGTCATTTATGACTTTGCGTGCGCTCTCGGGCCTTATTGCCTGCTTCGAGAGCCTGATTTCTTTGCAGACACACTTTTTATCATTGACAAGTTTCATGCCCGAGACCACTCCAAGTGCTCCCCAGCCTGCTTTACCTCCACCTACAGTGCCGTTAATCCTGACGTTAAGAAGATCAACACCAGCGCAGCAGAGTCTGGAAACAGTCTCATCCTTCGCATCAGAAAATCAGTCAGCTACATGAGCCAGCACAGGGCAATCATCTACACAAAGGTTTTTCTTTCGGTCGTTAATCGGCGTAAGATTCGTAGTCTTTCCTAGATTGTAGAACTTCCGCCAAACACTGATTCATGATCCCCCTACCTTAAGTGCTATTGGCTAAATAAGTCTTATGTTCGTGAAACTACTTTCTCCTGCACGCTTGGGGGGATCTGGTTGGTGAAACTGTGGGCTCAGGAGTTTTGGGTTCCAAAAACTGTTTTGTCTGGGGCACTCATAGAAATCTAGTTTCGGAAAACCATTTCCTTTTGTGTGCTTAGGAGATATGGATTTATATATATGGATTTTAAAGCCACTTTCCCCTGCACAGTGCAGGCTCATGAAACGCTAGATTCACAAAGCCAGTTTCTCCTGCACCCTTGGGAGACTCTGGGTTCACAAACCCATCTTTTTCGTGCACCCAAGAGATCCTGGGTTCATGAAACTGCATTCTTTCATGCATCAGAAAAAATCTGGGTTCATGAAGCCACTTTCTTTCGTGCACAAGAGAAATTCTGGTTTCATGAAACCACGTTCTTTCGCACACCAGAGAGATTCTGGCTTCACATAACTACTTTCCTTCGCGCACGAGAGGAATTCTGGGTTCACGAAACCACTTCCTTTCATGCACGAGAGGAATTCTGGGTTCACGAAACACATCCTTCATGCACGAGAGGAATTCTGGGTTCACGAAACCAATCTATTACCTTCATATTTCTAGATGGGATTTGTAGTTGTGCTCGCAACATAATGCGGATCTTAAGTCAGCTCAGTTGTAGTGTGTGTTTGGTCTCTACTGCAGAAACATCATCTCTCGAGAACGTATTCTTGATATTGCACATTACCTATTACATTCTATGGTGCAGGCCACCTATAGGTCGCTACTTTGGTGCAGTGGCTGTGCAGTGGCCATCTCAGCTTGGACATCACAATTAAATTCAATTAAATTAAAAATAAATATATTAGTTGTTGAGCACAATGCTATCATGCAGGACTTTGTTTCATGAGACTTGTTCGGTAGTACAGAATCACTTCTCAAGTGAGTGAGAGTCAAAATAACACCTGTGGGCCACCAAAAAAAAAGGTGAGTCAAATCTGCTGCTAAAAGCCTGCCAGCTGCACTTCATTTCCCACTTTCAAATTCCCAGAAGTCATTAGTGGAGGAAGTGATCAGAAATGCAAGTCACATTTATCTCATGACTCCAAAGTTCCACTGCAAGATGAATATCATTGAGTTTCTGGGTCTGTGTTAAGTGGTGTACTGTGGCTCCGTGAACAATGTGACTATACTCTATATGTTGCCAACATTCAAGAAGAACCAAAGAAGAACATGCCAACTGCACTTGCTTCTGTTGATATGCTTTTTATCCGGAAGTGGCAGAACCACCTGTTCCTTTGGCTAGATGCTTACAGGAATGGCTTATCAGCTCAAGGTGCACAATTTCATGCGTGAGCATTCAGCTCACATCAATATACTTCCCATCGTTGAATTCCAGATAACATTGCAGGGTCTGTTGATTAGATTAGATATACCATTTTGGGAAGTGCCTTCCTTTTTAGTACATAGCTTATGTCATCTGGCCATTATTTCGAGTGACTAAAAAGAATATCTCCGTCAATTTTGATCCAATCGAAAATTCCTCTGGTCATTTTGTTCGTACTGCCAAATTATGCATATTCTACAGAGGATTAAGAAATTAAGTAAAATTTGTGGGACTTTTTTCCTTTGCACAAAAGTAGCGGCCTATAGGTGGTCTGCACCATAGTCTAAATTACCATGACGTCACAATATTATGGTCTATTACCCGATGTGATAATGTAGCATTGGACAGGCAGAGACTATATCTTGGCAAATCTGACCTGATAAACTGGTCTCCAACGAGACGCTCCTTGTCAGAACCATCACACGGCATCAGGTTTTCCGGATTTCTGTGATGTGGGCGTTTCCCCTCACACCAACGACTCCGATCAAGGGAAAGCGCATATCTACCACTCCGTTTTGAGTAGCTTTCCAGAACTCTTCTAAGCGTACGGACCAGACTTCTTCATTGTCTAGCCCAACTACCTGACATGTTCTAGTGGTGTAAAGCGAGAACTAGCAATTGTGTGGATCGTGACAGAAGAGCATAGCCGTCTTGGGTTAAAGCCCAAAGGAGTTTACTGCCTGGGTGTGTGGGTCCCAGCGATGAGAGCCTCCGGGGGTTGGTAGAATCCCAGGGAAACATGAAGGTCTTGGTAGAAGAGCGAAAGAGGGGGTTACTGGTGCTTTGATAGGGAGTGGCGGGCGGGTTTCAGGAGTAGAAGGAGCGTTGAGTGAGACGGCTCACTTTGACTAACAATACTGAGGAAGAGCATCCAACATGACCGAGAGCATCGCCCATGGGCATCTTCAATCCCATGTTCATGTTGACCTAGGCATGTCCGACTACCCGAGGTCCATTGGTATGCCTTTGAAGCCACTTGTCGTATGCTCGAGTGAACTTCCAGCGCCCTCACTACCGAGAAAGTCAAAGGGATTGGCCGAGTCTAGGCCATCAATTCCCTTCATATGATCATCGAGAAGCGAAAGTGGTGGCTGCGCACTGCCAAAAGTATTGCTGGCTGCATGATGGATGGGCCGTGAGGGAATGAAGAGGTCCAGTTTGGGGGTCGAGGGGATCGAGGCAGTGCTGGGCGGAGGCTGGGGCTGGATGGAGTCGGTGTTGAGAACTCTAGGGAATTTCTCCAATGATGACGTTGAGCGCGGAGTCTGCAAGCATCACAGATTGATTCTGTTGGCAGATAGAGCCTTGACAAGAAATTGGGCACCCGTGAACGCGTGAGATGTGTTGTGAGAGGATGATGTAAGCGCCAAGTTTCTTGAGATTCTTTGCTGCGGCCTTGCCGCAGTGACCCCTCTGAATGTGCCCATGCTGCTTCGCACATCTTCCCGTCGTGTCTGCATACTGGTGCAGGTTTTGATAGCCATTACGACGCTCTAGATTCTTGATTCACTATCATCTCCCCATGACTGCATCAACAGGACATCGACTCATTCAAATACTACACCCGAACTGATGATGACAGAAATGAAATTCAACTCTGTCAACTCCACCATGACTCTCTCGTTGGCCGGGGTTCTCCAAATGCGATGAATATGGGCCCTGTTTACCGGCGAATGGACGCCAAGTTCATCTCCAATCATTGCCTTGGCTCTTGACTCCACTGGCAAAGGCAGGCTCTCTTTTTCGCCTCCCTTGGTCATTCCCACCTTATGGCTGAGTTCTGTTCGTTGCAAAAGGCGACTAATCGGTTTTTGGCTCCTAATTCTATAATTTACGGGATCAGCCCGTCGCTAGCGTCTGCGTCTTAAATCCTTTGTGCCGTGTGTGAATATGCAATGAAAATTGTCCTATGATCTCTGTTCAGCTGATCTGCGGTCTGCTGTTCAACGGGAACGGACGCTTCTGGTTCGTGTTCACGGAAACCTTCAGGGCTCAAGTTCAAGTCTTATATGTACTCAGGAAAAGCCGCTCACAATTCGGAATCCGCCATCGGTGACTGTATAGACGACACCTAATCAGTTGACTGAACCGAGCAAATCAATATTACCGTCGTTCCCTGTCGTGAAGCGATTATGTGTGTAACCAGCTGCAATCTTTGGAATGCACATATCTATGACGTTGTATCTTCCCTAAGCTCCTCCGAGCTCGTGACAGCTCAATTTGCGACGCTTGAATACCACACTTCCTTCGATTGCTCCGCCGGTCGATCAGATTATCGTTTCGTGCGGGGTTCCTGTCCCACTACTCGATTCAGACCATGTGTATACCAATCCAGGTTCATAGTAATCTGAGCGAGAAGAGGAGTGCCTCTATATCAGGATTTTGAATGTGGCGGTTTTTTGAGTTCGCTGAGCCTCCTGTCCGCTACTAATGGATGAGATGCCTGTTTTGACTGTTCATTTTACTGTATCATCAATGCGCTCGCCTTGTCATTCTCGTGCCCTACAATTCGTTTGACAGGTAGTTGTACAAGTGCACTTACAGATAACATACGCTTCGTGTTCTTTTCTCAGATCCTAATTGAATGGAACATGACTATTTCGATCTCTCGAATGGGCAAGGGCAAGTGGTGTTGATATTGTAGCTGTTTAAGGGAATCTGAGATCTGTAACATCATGATAGCACCTTTCAACACAATCAACCATACCCTTCCATCGAGTCTCCCTGCAGAAGGCCACTTCTATGCATTAAAGCCCTTGATCATCATGCGCTCAACGGATGATTCCAGCTAATTTTGGGCATACCAACCTCGGCTCATCAGAGCTCATAAATGCCTTTGATTCTGGTTGCACAGGCGCTTTTTGCTCTTAAAAAGGACACATCTTATCGACTAAACCGGCCGTTGCAGAACAGCTTGACTGCCAAGCGCCTACTAGAGTTGAGTGCTGTTTTTTGAGAATATTTTTCGTGTTTACGGAGCTGCGATAAAGAGAGATCTATAGTCACCAGATACACAAATGCTGTCTGGGAATGAGCCAACTAGGAGCCACCAACTCATGCTATTCATGCCGAGATGGGAATTCAGAGCCATGCAACGAGACACTTTTGGTCGAGGCAGCGTCTTATTGTTCCTCGAGTCTAGCAGCAAGCATGATTCAAGAAGCGTCAAATATAAAGAGACGGAACCCTGAGTTCTGAGCATATCAGCTGGTCCCTCATCCCCAGCTTGCGCTTTCTCTCCAAGAGCTGTGAATGGCAGATCAAAATGGTCTTACCGCTGCAGACTACGCTCACATATCTGCAGCATCCAAAATTGCCAACTATAGCTATGGTGAAGTGTTACACATTTTTTGCTTGTCTGGCGCTAAGACTCATAAATGTTGAATCCTGGTCAGCTATTGCAGTGACCACTCTGCTCTATGACTCCTTCCGTCTCATACCCCAGGAGGTGACGTCCACTGGAACTTCATTTTCATTCAGTATTCAAGAGCTTACATTTAATGTCTAGGTGCGGTATATTTACCGGTATGTACTGACAATTCTCTTGCGCATCATCACTGATTTTTCAGAGGGTCGTGGGGTCGGATGCAAAGCATACATCTTACCATCAGGCTGTTAGTGATTTGTATCGTAATGTGAGTTAATTAAAAGTCGTTCAACGGCCCTTATTCAGTATGACTGATACTCTGAAATAGTATAAATATTTATTGTAAGTCAGTTTCTTGTTCAGGTTGTACTTGTTCTGAGCACTACTATGTGGAATAGCCAGCAGCCACGCCTTTTTGAGTAGGAAGGCAGGTTGCTGTTAATTCATGAAGTCTTCCCTGACTGACACATCGACACAGTGGTTAGCCTTCAGCATCTATCAGTCAGCATTATCTGAAATTCAAAGTCAATTCGAAGGTGTATGGCTTTTGGTTCCGCCCTTCAGGTGTGAGTTTTCAAGTACCATACGAATTAAGTTGCCTCAAGTAGAACATCCCTAGCATAACCTCGACTCTTATACCAATCACTCTCAAAGTGATGCTAGCCATCCGCCTTCACGCCGCCTGGAACAATAATCGTATAGGCAAGGTTCACTCAATATCGATCAACTCTGATCATCTGACTAATAGCAAAACTGATCAAAAAAAAGTCTCAATAGTGCTGTATGCTCTCACAGCAGGTGTGTATATAATTCACTTTGCCTGGTTACCCTTCCGGGATTAAGCTCACTCAAAACCGGAATCCTTCAGTCGAGGCTATTGTAAGACCTCCTTTTCTGCGCCATTCGAGACTTAAGGTGTTGCTAGGCCGCAATAGTTGTAGCCACGGCTCTAATCGGCATGTCTGTACAATGGCAAATGGACAAGCTTCCTATCGAGGGTTGCTTGTTTGGAGGTCCTGGCCCTCCTCCGCTCATTGAAATCGTACATGCTAAGGCAGTTTCAATTTGGAAGTAAGTATATTGCGAAACATCGCTTAAAGCTGATATTGATCAAGCTTAACAGTGGTATTCGGGCTGGATCTGTTCTAATCGAAAGCATTCTGACTTTCGTGAAATTTATAATCATGTGTCAGGATACTAGAGCTGCAGGATCCACAATCCATGAGCACATCTCGCATATTAGGACCTTTACTCCTCTGCTTTACGTCTTTTACCGAGATGGAACCCTCTTCTTTATTCCGTGAGTATCCAGTACTACATGCTTACCTGCTGATGGACCCTCCTAATTACAACTATAGTGTTCTGGGTAAGTGGTGCTCGTGGTCAAAGAATCCATAACGACTGACCATTGTTCATCGATTCATCAATTGCCCTGAAGTGTTCGCTATTGTGCGAATTATTTCAGTGTCTATAGCCCTGCCCCTAACAATGGGGAGCTTTGTGTTCGTCAACACAAATGTCTGGACAATGTAGGTGTGGTTGTTCACAGGCACTTCATCTATCCCACAGAAGGTGACAATGCATTTCTAGCTGGCTTTACGTATTTTACAGTATGATTGTGCGTGGTCTTTCATCTGCGCAAACGTTTGTCCATAATCAAGATACAAACCAGACCACTCGTTTAATCTTGAATGTCCGCAAGGCAAACTGTGATTTCGGTCGGAGTTTGGTCTCTAGACCGATGCTCTCTATTCAGTTCCACCACACGCCTAATCGCCATGATAATATGTATGCTTCTGAAGATTCGGAGGAAACACAACCAGAGTGTCAAAACCAGGTACACGAAGGAGTCTGAAGCTTCCAGCTGTTTTCGTAAATTAGAGATCTATTTGGCTTCCTCGTTGACTCTCATTTTTCTATAGTCGTAGACAGACTTCTCTCTCTAGAATCACTTACTTCTTTACGGAGCAAACATGAATTCTCGTCTACAACGAGCCCAACATCTCACTGACATATAAATGCGATTTTTTCGCACTCTTATCGTGGTACACAGTGAGATGCCGTTTCAGGCTATACTGTTTGTGCGAACTAGAGACCGGGACGACGGTAAACACCGCATAGATTGTTGTACCAGAAAAGAGGCCCAGATCGTGAGTACCGGATGAAGGTGATCATAGTATTGGATTCAAGGATATTGAGATGCTGGACAGAGAGGAGAATACAACACCAGAGGCGAATTGAATTCGGAGGCGTCAAGAATTGAGATGGACCCCAAGACGGTACCACTTGATTGAATTCCATAGTAGCTGAGGGTGGCAACGATTAATCAAATTAACCTTGGGTCCAATCAGTCAAATCATCTGCGCAACTCGTGAACCGAACGCGTACGGCTCGAGTACCAGCCAAAAATCAATCCAATCAATATTACGCTACATGAACTACTCCACTGATGACGCTGGAGTGGTTAAGGAGAGCAGAGGCCATGTGGTCAGTCGTTCCGCCCTAACGAGAGGAAAGGGGACGTAAGAATGAGGAAGCACTGCAGAGAATTGGCACTCGAGAAATGAGAACAGGGAGGACATGAAGAACGCGAACATGACCCACCTAATTAAGGATCGAGACACGACTAAGAACGCTCGTTCATCCCTTCCTTTTGACGCAGGCTCTCCCAAATCTCCAGCCTGAATTGTCTAAACAAAGTGGACTGGGGGCTGTGTCTGCCGCGTCAGCTCTGTAAATTGACCTCCTCGCGTCCTGTCGCTATGTCAATTCGGGTCCTCAAAGGTAACGGGCTAAGAACATACCTGGAGGGAGGACTGCAAGCGCTTGGCTAGGCGCGGTATCATCTGAGTACCGAGTGCCTCCATTCCGTTTCCCTACACTCTCTTGGTGCGCTAACCTTCTCCAGTTCTTCCGAATCTACAGCGCGGACTTCTTCATCATCTGGCTAGATTGTCTGATGCGTGGAGACCAGTGGCCGTCGTCCCACCGAAGGTCGTGATGGAATGGCGTGATAGTGAAGCGTAGCGGCCTTGAGCAAAAGCCATTCGAATTTTACAGCCTGAGGATGTATGGCCCGTAACGAGAGCCTTTACTCCGCATCCCAGGCAAATAAGGCACAGGAATGCACCGAAGGAGGTTGCTAGTGTAGCGAGAGGAGATAGAAGGAGGGTATGGAAAACAGGAGTGTCGAGCTCGACATGAAGGGCGTTGGCCAGCTGTACTGGAAAAGGTGAGTGAAGGTGGGCGAGTGTATCGTCCATGGGCATACTGAATCCCATGTTCATGCTAAGCCCAGGTGTATCCGATTTCCTGAAGTCCTTCAAGAATTGATCGAGCTCAATCCACAATCCCTTTTATCTCCTCATCGAAAGGTGAGAGCGGCGGCTGCAAAGTGCAGAACGACTCATTGGCGGCGTCGTGGGAGGAGGGTGCTGGGACGTGCTGTAGGGAAGAGAGGAGGCCTGTTTGGGGAGGGCGGAGTCAAGTCGGGCCTGGGTGGAGACTGGGGCTGAAAGAGGCCGTTGCTGACGTTGACGAACTGGTCAACGTCGATCGCAGATTCTGCGAGCATCATGATCGCTCAACAAGAAATCGAGGAAAGGATGAGGTAAGCAGGCCAGACAATCTCCCACACGCTACCTTCGTTTCATTCCCTCTTCTCGCGCTTATTCCTGACGATATCCCTTCACTCCTGGCCGGGCTGATCTCTGAAACTGTCTATGCCGCTTCACGCATTCCCCTCGCCGTGTTACATACTGCGGCAGTCATCAATCGACTACTCCAAGCTCCTCGGTCTATGACTGCGGTCGCGGCGAGCCATCAATTTATCATTACCCTAGAACTGAAGATTTCCTCTGTTAGTCTCACTTCCCAACTTCACTGCAACTTGGTTGCCCAGGGCTCTCCAAATTCGATCAAGAGTGATCCTATAGGCTCATGAATGATGACATGCGGAGCGCTCACTGATAACTGTCGTCTCGGATCCCGGCTGCGCCAACGTGATTGTTTTGAACAGTCCCTTAATCTAAGCGGCTAGGCAGTTCTTAGCTGCATTCGTCATACAATCTGGCTATCTGGAATATTCTGCGGAGCCTTCGAAAATCGACATTGACTAGTACGCTAAAACGCTCAAGGATCCTAATGCGGGGTATTACTCGAAAGGGATTGATCCCAGGTCCAACCGCAGGTCCCACTTATTCAGTTGATTTCAGTGTTACCATCGCTCTCTGTCAAGAGGTCCCCTGATCATCAGACTGTGTATATGAACAGCCCCCTGATTCCGTGACGTTTCAATAATCATTTATCAGATGCCACACATTCTTCGATTGCTCATCTGGTTAAATCAGTTTTTATTTGTATCAATCGCTGCAATTCTAAAATGCGCGTTTTCTAGGTCACAACTTCCAGTTCAGAGCACGATCATGCTAATTTTAGGGTTTACGCTGATACCTGAGGGAAGAACTCCCTTATAAGCGCCAGTGTTGGGCCTGAGACGGGTTGCGCAGCTGTACTGAAGAAGGCGACTCGAGGCGAGTGAGCGTATCGCCCATGAGCATCCTGAATCCCATATTCATGCTAAACAAGGGATGCCGAATACTCCGAAGTCCATCGATAACTGGACGGGCCCGGCACATCAATCTCTTTGGCCTCCTTGTTGGAAAGTGAAAACGGCGGCTGCGAACCGCCGACGAGTCACAATTCAGCAGCACTGTGGAAGGAGGGTGCTGGGCCGGCTGTAGAGTGAGGAGGCTCTGTTCAAGGGGGGAGGGGAAGTGGTGCAGGGGTAACAACTGAAGCAGGAGGAGGTCAGTGTTAAGATACTAGCCGACGTCAACGTCGAGCGCAGCCTGCGAGCAATGAGCATCATGATCGCTATTGGACAAGGCCCCAACGGCCCACACTATGGAAGGGTGTTTCCTTGTCTCGTCCCCTTTTCCTGCGCTTATTCCTGGTAACATCGCTTTGACTCCTGGCCGCGCTGATCTCTGCCAATGATCATGTATCCCCTTCACCATGTCTGCGTACAGCGGCAGTCATCGCCCAGCGATTCTCCAAACTCCTCTGGCTATCGCTCTAGTCACGACGAATTATCAATTCATCAATACCTCAGAACTGTCGAAGGGAGAAGCGCGCAGGGCGAGAGTGCGGGAACGCACGATGGTGGTGGTAACGGATAGACGGTAGTCGATAAGTAAATCTTACACAAAATCTACCTAAATACCTAACGATGTGATCCGCTGATAACATACCTAAATAAGGTAACGAGATGTAGCAGTGTCATCTCTCGATAAGAACTGATAATACAAATCCATTTTCCCTGTCAGCCCCCTCTCCAACCCCTCCCCAGGGCACGCCCATTCCCTGGGCCCTCCGAATGCGATAAAAAGGGGCCCTATTGGCTAATGTATGATGACATGCTGAGCGCTTTGAGCACTCACTTATAACCGACTTGCGCCGTCTCAACAATCTCCACTTTCTCTGTGTCTGCTCATCGTCTGCAATGCCAACGGGTACAGACTTCTCCACTGAGACATCTCTGAGGAACGCCTGGGAGAGCCCGCCCTGCAACCCTGACACCACCAGTGTTGCCGTTTTCAATGGTTATTACCACTTCTCCACTGAGAGGTCTAGGTGGTCAGTTACTCGTCGAGGTTGACAAACGTAATTCATTCTTTTTTCAAAGAGTACATGGCTATATGCTCCAGGTGCTCTGTGCGTGACTCAAATATGTAATGACAACTGTCTTGGATCACACCAAAAGGTTCAAGTATCCCAATTCAGAGCGCCACTGCTCGAAAGAGGACGATATTTATTCTCGAAGTTCACTGAATCCCTTCCAGAGCTTGAGCGCAGAGGTCGCCTGATCATCAGGCTACATGTGTGCACGACCAGTTGAAGCTCCCAAATTCCCTGTGCGTACCGCCACACCGTGCTCTTAGGTCCCAAGTGTCGCGACGTCATGAGGCCTGGATAGCTGATTGACAGATACCATGTATGCTTTCACTGCTCAACTAGTCAATCGGGTTTTTCACTCAGCCGCATTGACTGCAGCTCCAAAATGCTGTGCTCTTTTCTGTGGCAACCTTCGCTTCGGACCCGAACTATCCTCCTC
>JANIEX010000955.1:0-16135 GCA_027627405.1 Leucocoprinus birnbaumii
ACATTTACTGGAACTTCTCGACTTTCTTGGGCTACTGTATTTATGTCAATTCTTCACACACCAACATGGACGAACGGTACCCAACGATGTGCCGGTACTCCCTCTTTTCGCATTCTCTTCACAGCCCGATCCAAGCCCTCAGCCGCTAAGGTGATATCCAGACCTCCTTCGACCTTCATCGCTTCGTATACATCTCTCACAACTCCCGGCGCATCGTCATCACTGATACGCCAGAATGTCCCAATCACACCCTTGAACCCAGCGGCAACAAATCCGCCAGCGAGATGTAAAGACTCGTTTAAGAGTATGTTCGCCCCGCTAGTAGCTGTCTGGCACGCAGACAGGAATGCAAAATCGGCCGACCTCAGATCTTCCACCAGAATCTTTCTCAACTCCAGTTTGCCATCGGTGAGGGCAAGGTGACTGTCAAGCGGCTCTTCTAAGTCCTGGGTTCCGTGGCAGGCCAGATGAACGAACTGGGAGGATTTGAGAGCGGATAAAACCGCATCGACGCTTGCCTCATCGTTCTCTATTTTATGGATTGCAATCCCAGTATTTCCCTCCATCAAATCGCTCAATATCTGAACTTCTCGAGAGACAGATGGGAGTGTTAGGTACGGACGACCTGGATATACTCCCATCCCGACAACGGACAACTGTGACTTTGAGGATGCGGATTGCTCGAAAGAGGCGTTTTCAAGTCTGGCACGAGCATTCAAAAGGATCTCGAGCCCATAGGTGTATGACGAGATATATGGGCAATCAACGGGCGCGGCAGCGTGTAGAGGAAATCCATTCCACATTGCCGACGGACACCACCACACTCGACCTAATTTAATGTCGTTCTATTGTCGTTGAAAGTCACTTGATGTTCATCTGACGCAGTAGAATTGATGAAGCCCACCTTTTCTAATTCATCAAATACGGGCTTCACTACTCTCATCCATATCTCCTCCAGCACCGTCTCAAAATCTGGGCCTTTTCTCTCAGAGACTCGACCACCTCGTTCGAGTTGCTCTGTGTGACCTTCGGAAGAACGATGGTGCAGGCGGAGGCCGAACACTAGTTTCCGCAAATTGTCTCCTATCTTAGCTAGATCTTCATACGATGCCCTCGGAAGCGGAAGGGCGATGGGCTCCGTCCGGGAAGGGTTGAGGATGATGAAAGCGTAGGTCTTCTCGGTGATGTCATCGCAAGAAAGTAGAATCACCGGACCATGGCAAGCTACTTCGGCGATTTGGGGAAAGCGAAGGGGACGGAGGAAGTCCTTCATTCCTGGCTTCCTTCGGATCTCTTTTAGGTTCGATTCATAAGCCTGTCGCGCTTTTCGCTTATTCGCTCCAACGAAAGCGCTCGAACCACTTGTAGGAACGAGTCCTCCGGAAAGCTGGCGTAATTCCTCTGAGAGCCTTTTCAGGGTTTCAAAATGATCCGGATGTCGAGTTTCCAAATCGCCTACATCAAGCCTGAGGTGGTAGATCTGACGTGTAGTGACAGCCATACCCAGCTCAAGCCATTCGACCGCCAAACTAGCCGTTGCGAATTTGACCGCTGCCGCAGCTGCATATCCGCCGAAAGCCTGGGTATCCCTTATTGTCTTGTGTGCCTCCTCTATTTTGTTTCCTATATCAGCAGCTTGAACTTCTGGAAGAACCGAAGCGGCTAATCTGAATGCTTCAACGCAGTCAGGATGATCTTGCTCGAGTACCGCATGTCCCCAGATATGCGCCCAACGAAACTGGGTAGATGGGCCTTGAAAGGGACGATTAGCACATCTCCTATACTCCTCTCGAGTACGTGGCATCATTTCCGAGGTATATTCATCAGTCTCTCGAGCATGCCTAGGATTTCTTCTATCCTCCTCGGCTACCGCTTGAAAGCATTGAAACGCGCGTAGTTGGTCCCCATCGGCGGAACGCATCGCGTATGCATCTGCAAGCTTTAAGAAAACTATGCGCGGAGGGTGAGGATCTTGTAGTATTTGTTCCTCGAAATATTGTATGCTTTGGATGAGATCCGTTTTTCTGTGAGATTCAGAGTACGATAGAAGGAGCTTCTCTCCCATGACGTATCCCATTGGCGAGATAGAATAGCGACTTTCGGGCGTAAGAGATTGGTAGGACAAGATCACCCGTTTTTGGTCTTCCAATGAAGCTGCGTCAGGTTGTCTGAAGAATCGAGCCCGGAATGCCCTCCCTTCACATGCTTCAACAGCGGGATGGAATACTGGCCCCAGCTTCGCTTGTACTGCGGGATCAGATATCTGCGCCTTAATTGAACGGAGGTTATTGAAAGTGATGTCTATGTCGCTGGAATCACCAGAGTGCCCATAGCGGTCAGTCAACATGGTCGCAAGATGAAGATGCGCTACGCAACGACGTTCTACCCAAAGTTCTCCAAGGTCTGAGGTTGGAAGTTGGCATTCAAATGCCTTTCCGTATTGTGTGATCGCCATTTCTGCGTGTAAAGGGCTTTTTGTTTTTGAATAGACCTTGAAGAAGGCTAAACCAAGATCCAACCTCCACTCGTAAGGCTCCTGGGGGCCAAAGTCCGAGTCATCGATGAGCGTTGCAAGCGTCTCTAGGATGTTGATGCTGGGCAAAGGAAGAAAGCTAGCGTGCCGATATACACTCAAATACTCAGTCAAGTAAGTTATTATCCTGGGTAATGTAAGGCCGATTTGGAGGAACATACCGTCGGTGTCAGCAAACAGCCAAAAAGCTGTCACCGAGTATTCAGCTGCTTCCTCCAGATCAAGAACCTCTTTCTCCAGCTGATACCGGGAGAAAAAACACTGTGCGAGAACATGACAGTGCACCGCATACATAGTAATGTCAGTTTCGTCATTGGCATCAAGGAGCGCTTTCATCGACGAATCCATTCTGGATATTTCATTGCTTAGGATAGTTGGAAGAGGAGTAGTAGAACGTGACTGCGAGGAGTCAAGTTGAGCGGGTGAGGGGCATCTATCATGATCTGCGTCTGTGACTGCTATTGAGTCCATGGCATCTGATAGAGCTGTTCCTGGGGCATCGGGCTCTGATGTAGCGAAGGGTGGTTTTGTATGAGGAAGTACCGATGTCTTGGTCTCAGCCTGGTGGGCCAGACCTAATGCAAATGTCTGAGTGGTTTCAGAGAAACGGTTGGTGAGCTCTTCAAATGTTTCCATGACAGTGACCCTCGGTAACTGAGGAAATTCACCAAGATAGCCAGGCAGGCAGGCAAGCAAAATAGCCATTGTCCTAGACATTAGGCTGAGTGACACATCGGCAATGTCAGCGAATAGCTGATAAGCTGTCACCGAGTATTCAACTGCTTCCTCCAAGTCGAGAGCACTGTTCACCATCCGATAACGCGAGAAATAGAATTGTGCGAGAACTTGGCAGTAGATTGCATAATCACGGATTTCAGTCTCATCACTTGCATTAAAGAGCGCTTTCATCGATAAGTCCACTGTAGGTGTTTCACTACTCGGGATGGATGAAAGTGAGGTTGGCTGCGGAGAGTCAAGTTGAGAGGGTGAGGGTAGTAGATTGTGGTCTGTGTCTGTGACAACTACCAAGGAGTTCGTTGTCTTTGATAGGTACGGGACCTGGGCGTTAGGCTTTGGTGTAGTGATGTTTGGTTTTATACGAGGGAGGGCGGAAGTCTGGGTCTGATGAGACAAATCCAATGGCTGTGCCTGATGAGCCTCCAACTGCGCTAGTTGGGTCTCCAGCTTCCGGAATGTGACCATGAGGTCTGCTCGAGCAATCAACCATTTATATTTCTGCCACTTGTGGTAGTCGTCGTGACCTTCGCTGTTTATGTCGCAGTTGTTGCGGGATATAATGACCTCAAGCTCCTTTGCTTCTTGCAGGTCACTGATCTCCCTTCCAGCAGTAGCAAAACGAGAGACCAGGAGTACAGCCAAACTTAGAGCTATATTGCCATACACCCTTTTGTCTCGTCGCACAAATGTACGCGCATGTCGATGTAATTCGATTGACCGTCTTTGGCCCAAAATAAGGGCATCCTGTGTTCTTGGGGTGTCGTTCTAGAAGTCCACCAACGGTTAGTCAGTCCACAGCTTTAGACTACAAAAGCTGTTCTTACAGAATCCACAAACAACCTGACTTTGACACTCGCCACATCTCTCGCCAGTCGCTCTGGCTCAATTTTCTCATCCATAAGCAATATAAATGCCTCAATCTGATGGGATGAAAGCAAAGACTGTGCCACTTGATGGATCCGTAATTGAATAAGGCGGGTCTCCATCTTCTGGAATGCAACCATAAGATCCGCTCGAGCAGTGTGCTGTTTATACAGCTGCCAATGATAGTGATGTTCATGGCTTTCGTTGTTTATGTTGTGGTTGTGGCGGGATATAATGACCTCAAGGTCCTTTGCCTCTTGCAAATCATTGCTCTCCTTTCTTTGAGCACCGTGGAAGCGAAAGAGGAGATGCTGTGCCAATGTTAGAGCTAGCTCGCCAGTCAACCAGTCATTCCCCGCCAATGCAAGCGCATGTTGATACTCTTGAATACACTCTCTGCGATCTGAGATGACAAAATCAACCTTTGCTAGATCCTCAGCCCGAAGGGACACAAGCTTCAGCTAGTCAGTCTACAGCTTTTGACCATGAAAGATGTTCTTACAGAATTCTCAAACAACTCGACTTTGATACTCGCCATATCCCTTGCCAGTTGCTCCAGTTCGGCGTCGTCATCCATAAGAGAGATCAGGAAAATAGTTCACTTGTGTTCTGATATAGAGTCGCGCAAATCGGAGAAGTGAGAGGAGCGTGACAAACACCGAGGCTACTCTTGAGAAACTGCCTTAGCAAGTCGTGGTGAACGACGAAAACAAGGCCAGTTTGGTGTGAATAACAAAGATCTTCTATAGAAGCTAGTAGACCCGCTGGGTATAAAGGCTTAACAGCAATAACCCTTCAAACTGATCGAAGACTCGGTTTGACATTCCGTGAGATGATGAGAACGTCTTCAAGGTCTCGCATTAGTTAGTTGAAGTAATCAAATAAATGTTTCGAGGGCAGACATCCATCACAGCGACTGCGCTCACTAATTTGAAGACACGTGGTGGCAAGATACTTCCTCACCGCCAAAGTCTTCTGCATTGTATCTAGGAATTATACCAAGAGGCTCAGCGCCGGTCTCTGAAGCCGACGCCTGAGAGCCGTTCCACCAAACCGTAATGCTCATTAAATCAAACATTGTTCTGCACCCAAAAGCTCAGAATCAATCAGAAGTCTTATGAACGAGAGGCAGAATCATGGTCACAGGTATAGCTCAGAAGATTGGGCATGGGGAATAGGCATCACGTCTTGATGAATAGAAGAAGTGTCCGCACTTTGCAATGCTGTTTTGATCAGAAGGATAGGGTTGGGCTAAATCCCTATTGTAACTCAATGGTTGCCTGATATTTTGATCTTGTAGGCGCCAGTCGAAGAACCTGCCGTGGTATTAGCCCCAGATCTCAACTTCGTCTGATCATCGATATTCACTGATTTTACTTCTCTGTCTCTTGCACGCAAATAATAATACAAGTCCGCCATGCGTCTCATTGATTTCATGTTCATACTGGTAGATTGCTGGAAACGTACTCACGATCAAAGGGGTGAAGATCATGCTCGGCAAGATCAAACCCCCAATCGTCGGAATTGATAGATGGAGTGTCATCCAACCTGCAACTAAAACTAAGTCAAGGTGATATTGATCTGAGGCCTCACGGATGAGAAATAATCGGGACAGAATCAATCCGAAATCCGGCGGAACACTAGTTCCATGTTCACAGGACTCGGGAGATAGACCGTGAGAGAGCCTCGTTCAAGTCAAGCATTCGCCCTGTTGAATGCCCTCTCTAGCTCAACCGTCCGCGTACACCTGTTTGAATTCGCTTGTGTCGACCCAGGTCCACCTGAACCCAGCGCGCCGAGACCCTTGAATCAAATCTATTCATATTCTACATCAACGCTCAACGCATGTTGGTCTATTTCCTCCGATAGTGATTCTGATACTCACGATTCTCGTGCTGATGATTCCGCGGCATAATTGCACTAAAGAATGAAGATATAGGCGCCCATAGAAGTGCACGAGACTTTTGGATCCAGTTCTCCAGCGTTCTGAACGTACAATTCATCTAATCATTGAAATGATCGTCACGATCTGTTCCCATTGGTTCGAGGTTGAATAGCGGATGGTGACCTTCCTCAGATCTTCGGCTCGAGGGGCTCAAATTCTGAAGGATGGTCAAGGAACTTGTTAACCAAATACAGCTTTCATCGTCGGTGAACATGCACATACTTACCATTTCCTCGTACGAGCAGGATCAGCAGCAGCTGCCTATGCACAGTGTACCACCTCGCAGCCAAGCCTCCCGCATGCCGGTGTCAGACAAAAAGAACTTTGACTCCCGTTGATGAATGTTAATAGCATTGGTGATTGTTACGATTCGTCAGATAGTTGCCACATTCGAAGCCCGAGCCCCGGACACAGCTACAGTATACAACTATCAGAAATCGTTAAGTAGATTTCATTTTGTGAGATTCGGTTCGGTCTTCGGGTAGAACCCACAGTGATCCAGTGTCGAAGATCAGTGGCCACCGGCCATGAATCGTTAGTCTGTGAATGCATCAAGTCATTTGATGATCACATCTGGAAGTATGTGGAAACACTCACGTTTGCGCTCCGGTCCCCTCACATCGACATCAGAGAGGGAAGAAATGCTCACAAGCTCGCAGGTAACGTCATCTTATGCGCTGTGGCATCGGAAAACAAAGGCGCCGAAGAATCACCAAGTGTACGGACTCTTGTACTGATCCTTTTCTCTAGCAACGGCGACGGGTCGTATAGAGCCCAGGAACTTGAAGAAAATGAGAAGGCACCCACGAGAAGACACGAATGAAACTCGTGGTGGTGAGGTACTTGAATCGACGGCGAGAATGCACTGGCGGCATCACTCAAACCCATGCCTCTACCCTGTTGTCCGCTACGTCATGTTAATATCTGTTTTCCTCTACAGGGTCAAGTATAAGACATATGACACCCTTCGTCAATGATTCTAGAGGCGACGCATGAAGTAACACAACGCTAACACTATAGACACCCTTCCACACATGAGGATCCGTAATCGTCAAAACTGATGACGAAGTTGGAGCGGGTATAAGAGGCGAGGGTTCATCAAGCATTGTTTGATATTTACTCGAACTTGTGAGGAGACTGAGTGGAGGGAAGGCAGGCTCTCGTCCTTGTCAATATAACAAGTTGAATATAGGTGCAGATGAGGGTGGAGGGGGGATTGCGGATTTGGGGACAAGTGAGTTCCGGTCAAGACTTGACAACTGTTACAAAAATCGACCGATTTGATCCTGTACAGCGAACTTCTCGTGTCGTCCGGCTCGGGATGGTGGTCGATGAGCCTTAACATCACCGTTGCGCGTTCTTGTGGAGTCGTCTTTTCGCCTTTGGCGAGCCATAGACCCAGCTGGTTTCAGCGAATCTCCATTTAGCCACTTCGCCCCTTGAGTCTCCTCATGAATATCCTGTTTGCCTAGTGACCACTGTAGTTAGTACAGAGATCAGAGGTAGAGAAAGAGGTCATGCACCTTCTCAAATAACGTCTGCATTATCGACTTGAGTTCCACCTCGAGAATACTCACCGAATTCTTCGCTCCTCGATTCATCGACTCGCGGAACTCTTCAGATAACCAAGGAGAACCTGATAATTCGAGGATTAGGGGAGTTAAGGCACATATACGATGGAAATGGGGTAAATCCAAGGTTTGAGTAGAAGACGTTCTTTGTGGTGTCACCGATGCTACGAAGACATGAGCATACACGCTAGATGTATGCTATTGCTGTGCCACATACAGATGTTCCTCATCTCGGAAGCTGACTCTGGGGAAGGGATGCAGTGACCCGATCGTTGCCAACACGTCTAAGATACTGGATACTATAATTGAATCAGAATATACCGCATATATCGAGTTCAGTGCCACGTACCTAATACATGAGCAACTGTATACGAACTGAACATCTCGAAAAAAGCCGAGAAATAGCGCGGAATTTGTATATGTCGCCCTAGGGCCCCAACGGAACAGAGAAAGGCGAGCGAGGAAGCCAAGGAAGAGGATGGAGACAGTGGAGAACCTCTTGAATAAGTGGGCGTTCGACAACTCGGTGCAGTTGAGAATAACGAAAGCGAACGTTCTTGAAAGAAATACCAAGGAGGTTTGTTAACTAGCCACAGCTTTTATCTTTGTTGCAGACTCGAGTGCCATTTTACTAGCAGTATAAGCAGCAGTGGTGCAGCTGCATGTAGCGCGCTCCAGCTCGTGTGCATTGCCATGGTGGCCGTCATATCCTACCCATCAAGACTTCACTGGTCCGCAAGCGAGGAGGTAAAGTCGTGGGCGAAAAATCGGGTTCGAAGTGCATACAATGTGAGCAGCAGTGCGCCCGGACATAAAAGTCAGTGCAAATGAGACTAGCGATATTCCTGGCGTCCTCGGTAGCCAGGCGCTGAGTATTCGTGAGCTCTGAGGGGATGCGTGTATCGCTTCTGTGCTTACAGGTACGATGATGGAAGCTGGGACTCGAAGTATTGAACGATATGCGCTACGCTAGCGGTCACCGTGCTCGAATGTAGGTCCCCTCACTGGCATTTGGTTCTAGTCGACGACCACAGCGCGAATCGAAATCGGCTCCTTTTCTTGGACGGGAATGGCTGTATTTGGCCTAGGAGCCGCGTCTTTTTGGAGCTACTGCTCACCAGTCTGAAGAATGGAGAAGTGACCTGGTGCATTGCAGTGGGTTCACGGTCTACAGAGACGCTGACGAAGGGAGGATCACGAGAGGTGGCGAGCAACCCGGTCGTCACAACGTGTCACAACAGATAATGGCGCGTGACGTTCAGCCTCTTCCAGTTTCCTCCTCTATCTAGTTCTTGTAATCGCACCACGAAGTTGCCACGTCACTGCGAATGCAGAGGGTGTCTCTTGTGCATAATGACACAGTTATATTGGAGACCTGAAGTCTATCTGCCGCATGTCGTCTTCCCTCGAAAAATGTATTTGTCACACTTGGCTCGAATAGCACTGCAAGCTTTCCTTTTCAATTACTTCGAATCGTTGAGATGAATCTTTACATTTAGATGATCTCGATCATGCACACCCTCCCTGCTTTATCCAAACAAAGTAAAGAATAACTCAAGTCAGATGAACTCCTTGTGAAGAACAACTTGGATTTGGGTTCACGGCCAACGCCACTGTTAGACGGGGTGAGAGTGGTGATGGAGGGAATGTAGGCGCGAATTCCAGTACAGATAATGGTATGAATTACAGGAGTGCTGGCCAAGGTCAACCAGCGCTCTCTGCTAGTGCTCGGGCAAAGCCTCAGTGAGCTTCTCGCGAACCTTCTCCCAATAGTTGCTCGACTAAAGGGTCCTCTTATCAAGTTTATAACCAAAGGCACATACCGGTCCGAGATCTGGCTCCCCCATATCTCTTCTCCAGCTCCGACTTCAAGCTCAACTCTACCGCATCCAACTAAGCTCAAACAATTGGATGTCCTTCTGAATGCCAAAGTTCTCTAGGTTGCTGTCTGTGCTTGGCGGTGCTGCCTCTGCTTGGCGGTGCTGCCTTCGGTTCGTAATTTCCAACAATGTGATGCATTTCGGTCACTCAGTCTGATGCTACCATCCCTATAACAGATACTTACAGAATGGGTCCATTGACTGACGAAGAGGTCCTTTGATCTTACGTGAGACTGTCACTGGGGCTGTCGCCCGCCCGGTGTTGGTCCAGGCTTCCTCCTTCGGTTCCATCTACCATGTCGTTGTGGCCATTAATTTCGTTATCTATCAGGACCCCAAGTAAATCGGGACTGGTTGTATATGCTATTCAGCCGGTTAATTTTCCGGGCTATCATCGCTGAACAATGGAGGCATTTCGAAACGCAAAGCTGATGATAGGAAGTCACTTGCATGGTTCACACCTGGGGTTCGGAGTCCCTCTTCTGATTCGTCGATGACAATACTTTCGCCTGACAGACTGGTCGTTGCCATCTGTCATGTACCTTTTGTATACTAGCGAGCTCAAAAAATTGGTGTCATAAGGTGACTTCCCATAATATACAGCTTTGTGATGCTGAGCCTGAGTCTCCATTCTAAGATTAAGAATATCACTCAAACAGAAATGACGCCGCAAGTGAGACAGATACATTTGCCCGAAGGACAGGTGAATCATCAGAACAATCCCGTAAATTAATGATCCTCGACTTCCGGTAGACTGAGTAAAGGGTCCTGGTTGGTACTATGTCCGCGTATATTTAACATAACTCGACAAGCTAAGATGGAATGTACGACCCCTTCCATGCTAGACCCCCCATGATCAATTTAACGGTTCAAGAACTTTTTGATTACTCACCTTTGCAGTAGTAAAGATCCATCCTGCGAAAGTACTCAGTGTGGTCAAACACAGTAAGAACGAGCGATCTTACAGGAAGCATCAAGATGACCGTAGCGTTGATCCAACACAGGACTTTAGAGAAATGAACAGCGAATATTAGACGACTAGATAGAGTAGGCTTTGATTGAGTTCGAAAATGTGCACGTACCGACTATGCAGAAGTAGTATGCTATCCCTATAATACTTTCAGCTTGGAAGGAATGTCAATCAAAAAATACTGGCTTACCATTCGAAAATATCATCTTGGAAAATCCGAAATGTGGAGATTTTAACCTATCTAGAAGCACACTATATTCGTGATACTGACTTAAATTAGTTTTAGCGCACCTACAAATTGAAAATCCTCGTATGAATATCAATATCAGATTCCCTGGGATACAAGCACGAGTCAAGAAGAGAAGAGATTGAGGAAATAGGTACACACATAAATCAAAAATGGCCAAAAGGATGAAATCGACCGCCAAAAGGGAAGTTTTAGGTGTAATGAAGCATCCCATCCCCACCGGATTCTCTGGAAATGAACCATCTTCATCTCTTGTGAGACCACTGTCATGATCTTAAGAGGATGACTTACAAATCGCCTCTGTCTCCAGCCAGAGGCCCGTCAGCACCAAGATACTCGTCCAGATAACGAGAAACATAATGAAAAGGGAGTGGACCACGATTTTATTATGTTGCCATAGAGCCCGTGTCCTGATAGTAAATATGACTAGCATATTCAACGTCATTCCTAGATAGCAGGTCCCAGCATGAAATTGACCACGAACGTTCCGTTGCAGTGGCACCCACAATGTAGAACCCTTGAGGTTTGATGGATCAGACTTATTCTGGTGTTTCTGAATTACAAATGGTAAATCGCTCACAAGCAAAGGTTTTGACCAGTGCACCGCATGTATGAGGCTCAAGTCCTTGAGAGTCAAGCTGGTCTTTTGTAATTCTTCTTAGTGTTCTATGGATATGGTTGCCAGAGCTTAACTCACGGTAGAGTATAACCGTCAGATAGACAAAAGGAATATATCGTGATAGGAGATAAAGAATCTTTAAGACATTCCACCGAGACTTCCAGACGAGCACAATCTCCAATGGAAGATTTGATATCCACTCAATGACCTATAGAGGCATAAGCACACATGTGGCTGCGGCACTGAGGAGACAGTCACGATGATAGTGAGGCTCGAGACTAATGAATTATTTTTATGCAATTGAAAATTCGTCTTGCGGATACAGTCGAGAAGACTATACCTATTAGGTTCTAGATAAATTATTTGAGCGCTAAGCAAGGCACTTGAAGTAAGATGTCTGTGACATACATTTGTCTGTTGCCGCATAGGAAGACTCTTTGCGAGGTATTGCCAAACCAGCTTGGTATTCAAATATTCAACGTGCAGTGCAGGTATATGGTGACCTAATTCTGGCTTGGTGAAGTCACTTAAGTTGGCGAGCGGAGGCAATGAGGCGATGCCTTTTTACAAGACCCACCATAGCCTAATCACGGGCAACACTGTCAAATTCATGATTTCAACGTTCATCTAGAGATGATTTATTACAGCTCGGGCTCTGATGTAATAAAATACAAGACCAAGTAGCACTCTGGGATTAGGACATGATTATTTTTGACGACCTTCAATGGGGCTCTCGTTGATCTCGTTGGTCTCGTTGGTTCATCATTGCCACACCGCAACTGCACTGATGAATATTCTCTGCTCAGAACATCAAGAAACGTCTCACCTGCGATCTGCCAATCATTTCCACTTGGAAAGTCCGAAAGTTCAGATGCAAAATGACATCAAGTGGTCAGGTTGCAAAGCAGGAGCCTTAGAAACTAGTAAGATTCTGTGTGTGTGTGCCATTATATAGGGCAACCCCAAGCAGCGAAGCAAGGAGACTATGCCATGCATTGGCTGACAGTCATTGATATGTGACAATTATTTGGCGTCGGCAACTCGGCTTCTGCATTGCGGTAGGCTCAATCCCTTCAGTCGTACATTGCCTTGATTCAAGATTCCACATTTGAAGCCATTATCGCCTTGAATGGAGGAACAGAGGTAGAGAGAATATAGATGTTGGTATCGTTGTATGGGTGGTAGGCCGAGTAGCCCGGAGATTGGGCACTGAGACAAACGCCCTGGTGCGCTTTTTGTCGGCGTCAAAAACTGTGTTCTTGGGTTGAGTGGAAAGTGTTTTTTTGTGGTGCCACTGATACTAGGAAGGCACGAGTATGTACCTTAGATATGCATGCTATTATAAGCTGGCCCGCGATGGTGTAATGTAGCAAACCTGTGTATCAGTAGTACGCCCATCATGCTGACTGCAACAGCTGGGTTGAGATATACCGTATCAAGTGCCACATACCCGACACATCAGTACATGCACGCGGACTCAATGCCAGTGCAAAAATTGATCAATAGCACGGAAATCTGCATACATTGCACCAAGACCTAGAGGAACTATTACTGTGCTACGTACAGAGACTCCACATTCTCAAAGTTGACCCGCAACGGAGTAATGTAGTGCTCTTGATTCTTGGCAATAGATCCATTATGCTGAACACTAGAACTGAGTCACGCATATATTAAGTATAATAATGGTGCCGCGTACCCAAGGGGTGTCAGCTCTGATAGTCAACCATAGCTTTCATCTTCGTCGAGGACCTGCGTGCCTTTTTACCGGTAGGATGGCTGCCGCGTGTAGAGCGCGCAAGCTCGTGTGCATGTCAGGCCTGGTGACCGTCGTACCCTACCCATCAAATTTTCAAGCGAAGAGGTGAAGTCGAGGGCGGGACACGTCAGGCTCAAGTTGTAGACAACAGCGGTTGGAAGCAGCAGTGGGCCCAGTGGGCCCAGTGGCAATATAGAGGACAATGTAAGTGGGGCCATTGATAGTTCAGGCGTTGTTTGTAGTTGGGTGTTGGGCACCAGTAAAGTCTAAGGGGACGATTAGATCAGAAATGATCCTCAAAACAAGTATTCGTACAGGCGTTGCAATGAGACAGAGAAGGCTGGGTAGTAGGTACTGCACTAGTGGTTCCCATCATGTCTTTCCCAGCAAAACACCCACCAGTCTGCTAGCGAGGAGAGGTACACCGTGGGTAGAAAATCAGGATCAAAGCTGGACAGCACCAAAGCTGAAAAGACCCAGTTGAATGGGCAGCACGATCCCAGGATTAGGGCGTTGTTCCCCCTCGTCACCGGTGTTGGTTGACAGAGGCGGAATGTCGGTGATTTCAGTATTCCAGCATGTCCTGCTGTCTGCAGTCAAGGTGCGAGTTAAGGTTTTAGGGACAATCAGGGCGACTCCAAGCCTCCGCACCACTACTCTAACCATGGACTTCAAAGCCACGAAGACTTGAAGGTAAGTCCATCGACCGACTTCCAATTCTCGTCGACAGTTACAGGGCAGTTCGAATGGAGGTCGGCTCCCTAACTTTTATTGTTATGAGGGGGAAATAGTCGGCGCCTAGCAGCTACGTTTCTTCAGTGTTGGCTGCTCACTAGTCTGGAGGATCAAAAGAGGCTCTCACCTCGTTGGGGTGACGCAGAGCGTGACACCTAGTCAGTCAAGGTGTTTGCGATTCACAATGAGGTGATGGAGGTGGGAGGCAAGGAGGTGAGCTAGCGCAATGAGAGATGAGAGGACATGAGTGACATGAGCTGCTCGACCCTGAAGGCCTGATGATGCGTCACTTGGCCTGTACCGGCCCGCTTGTTCGAATCCTACTACTAGTGACGGTACTAGGCGCTCGTCGTCCTCCACCACACCATGCTCCTGATTGCTGGGTAGTCTCGTCGAAAATTCTTATTACTCTGATTTCTGGATAGTAATCAACGCTGAAATATCCAACAGGCCCATGCGCTTGATTCTGTCTAGATCAACGATCCTGCGAATCCTCCGATCCACCAAGACGACCTCGCGATCCAGTTTGCCAATAGGGCACTCGATACATATCAACCACTTCACATGATCGTCGTGCATTCGATACCATATAACTCTGGCTCCAGAAGCACGCAGTTATAATTGGGAGTCGTTTGAATTGGCTCTCAAAAAATACTTACCGCGAAATGAAACGTTAGAGGGACTTCTTGCCCGCCTTCAAACACATATGATATACCCGAAGCCTCTTCAGCCGTACGACGTCTCTGCTCACAAGATCGAGCCCAGTCTCATTCTCAAGTCAAAGGCACAATATCAGAACTTTCTGCGACAACTCCCAACACGGTTGACAGCGATCTCGAATGCAGTTTTATGCAACACGAGTCGAATGTCAATCTTGAACCAGGTGGACCTGGAATCTGATTCACAAGGAGCACTTCAGGTACAAGTGACAGAACAGAGAATATTGTGCTGATAGCAGTGTGCATAGAGGTCCGGGGTAGTAGAGTACTGGCAAAGGTACATTAGGACATTTTTCTGGTACTCTACAAACCACTTAGTGAGCTTCCTAAGATTTTTGTATTGTTTTTCTAATTTGATTAATAAGGTAAAATCCATCATTAATGCTATACAGTATACCGCTTCAGTGTCCGCAATATACTCAGTATTTGTCCTGAACGACCCGAGCCGTACCCCCAAAGCTGTCCTTTCCCTTTGCGCTCCCATCCCCATCCGCGGCTGTAATCATATTCATGTTTGTCTATCCTGGGTCCAATGAGATACGTGGCGTCAGAAACCATATGTTCAAGTGTCACTGACACTCTGAAAACATGAGTATACCCACAAGATATTTACACTGTTATCATACCGCATACAGGCACCCCTTATGTGTGAAGCTAGCTTGTGACAGAGTATTGCAGCAGCCATGGTCGTTGGCAATGGGGCCAATACGCCGGATGCTAACTGGATTAGAATATACTGCATGTATCAACTCCAAAACCACGTACCTGAGTAACTGGATGCGGATTGAACACTGCACGGGCACTTGCATATGCTACACCGAGGCTGAGAGGATTATTGTCAGCGCATATTCACAAGCTCAATACCAGCTGCCACTTACTAGTCCCAGTAATGATAATGATATTGTGCCTGAGATGAGCATGAGAACAGAGGCAGACAAGAGCGAGAGAGCCAAGGAATAAGACGGGAACAGTGGAGGAGAGTTGTCCCAGAGCGAGTGCGTGTGTAACAACCCTTTGCAATCGAGAACAAAGTGAATGATTTTGAAGGCTGAAAAGAACGTCAAGGGATTTTAAATCAACCACAGTTTGCGCACATACCTGTTTACTAGTAGTATCGGCAACTGCTGCGCATGTGTACGCAAGCTTGTGGGTGTTGCCAAGCAGAGACGGCTGTCTTGAGCTGCAGCTGCCAGTGCCTAGTAGCTGCGTCTTCTAACCAATCCAAAGAGAAAGAGGTGATTCATGCCTGGTGCGCCTGGTGCACAGTGTGTATCTGTCCAGTCCAGTATATTAGCTCACAGAGATGCAGCGGAGGAGGGAGGCAATGGCAAGACAAGTCACTCGTTGTTGTGACAGCACAAAACATTTTGGCCGTGTATTCATGTGAAATAATACAATATTGCACCTAATCATCCACTCTCGAGTACTTCATATCGAAGATCTCACACTATAGAAAGACACAATTCCCATCGCGAAGTCATCTCGCGAGCTCTCTCGAGACAGCCAGATCAGAGTAGCTACAGCTATAGTATAACATTGAGACTTAGCAGCAGCGGTC
>JANIEX010000956.1:0-16129 GCA_027627405.1 Leucocoprinus birnbaumii
AAGGCTTATTTAAAGGTGGCTCTGTCGGGACCCAGGCCCACGAAGATACAGTAATGTCCAATAAGCCTTGAAGGTGCATTCGCTTGCTTGACCTTTGCCAAAATGCTCACCTGAGGTTCATCCTAGATTGTGACCCGAGCAATGAACCAGGAACTGTCGCTATACCCGATAACGTGCTCGACGATCTGGATCGCTATGAGGAAGTCCAGGTCATACTCAACCCACTCCTCCGTCAATTCGTCCCGGCTGCAGTCTGCCCCAGCTCCGGGCATTCCTCGTTCATATACACGGCTGGTAATATCGACGATGTAGAAGGCCTCCTGGACTCTGGGGGCTAGACGTCCCAAACATTAGTGAGTTTACTGGTATTATAGTGCCTACTCCTCAAGTTGACCTGCAATGCACTGCAGGATATCCAATAAACAATGAAGACCGTCTTTTGTGAAGTAGCTTGGAAAAACTGCCATTGCACAAGGGGAGAAGAAGCTATATGCACACCTTTTTACCCATCGGCGAGGTCGAAGCGAGCAAAATCCCTCCTGGGTCAGAGCTTTTTGGATGGTTCTGAGAGGGGTAACGAGGATGACGAGATCTTTTTTCGTTGAGCCTTTCGGGATTTCCCTTTTTAGATGCGCCGCCTGTCCAACAATCCGATTGTATCATCAATTTGTCTACACCTGGCGAACCAAATACCGACCCAAGCAAGCCTCTGCTAAATTCGCCGAGTCCAGGCCTATCGGACTCACAGAAGGCCTGCCCGAGTCGCACTGTTATTACCTGCTGGCCGCTTCCCGTACGGTATCCAGAGCTTACAATCCTCAGACGAGCGACATAGATCTGGACGTGAATGGATGCACGAAGTTCATGTCAGGAAGGGTACGCTCAATCCTGTTTTTCGTGCCTGGCCAACGCTCACAATACAAAAAACAGCCATGTATCCGGTCTTTAAACCGTTAAAAAAGTCAACTCAACTTTGTACTACGCATATCGCGATCAGATCCCGGAAGTCGGTCCGTTCCGAATTCAGTGCTTGGCTGGGCCCATGAACCTTCTGCTCCTTCTTTGAATCGCCACAGAGATGTCCAGCAACCATGCAGTTGTTGTCTCTCACTTGAGGGTGAGGAGCGATGCTATTTTGTACAGGACCTCCTTCTCTAACTCGACGCATAGCTTCACCCTCAAGAACAGTCGTTCTTCAAGCTGAAGGAGATGTTCCTAGTCTTTCGAGAGAAACTGGAGCGTCTAACCCTTGTTCTTGCTGTGCCGCCGGACCCTAGTCGCCCTTACATGCTGCATCCAGAGATCACCGGCATCCTTGGCCCCTTGCGCAAGACGACTTCCGACCAGACAACTCCTCTTTCCCGCGTCGTTCTTTGAATCCGCTTTTCTGCCAATAAGATGTTTCTGCTCGTTCAAGCACTATCAGAAGCGAAGAGCGCCGAGGCTCCAGACACTACCAGGAGAATTATATTTAATGCCGAGCGCTTCAGAGGATAGTGATGTAGAGATCGGGCGCCCGCCGACGTCATATCACCGCCATCAGCCGCCCTCTCTCTACTAATTACCTCGCTGCTCTTTCCCCATTTCCTCTCCTCCGCCATCACCATACACATCTCAACATTGCGACGATTATCGCGAGCCGACATCTATGCTAACTAAGTGCCCGCGTGGACCCTTCCAATCCAGATCAACCACAGCTGCTGCTTAGGCTCCCTACCTCCTTCCCTCCTCTCTACCTCCTTCCCTCCTCTCTACCTTTTCAAATTTCCCTCCATTCAGCCAGTTTTGTCTCCTTTAATCCCTAATATCCCACTTCACACTCGGTCGTTTTACAGCCTTCAACACTCCCGAGTTAGGAGCCGTCATGCAACTGACTGATGTCCGCTCAAATTATTATTTGACTTTATCCTTATCATTTTTAACCTCCTCTACCCCTTACTCCTAAAAACCTCAATAAAAGCGTCATAGGTGCTCCGCCTCGTTCTCTTTCACCCCAAATTATTGTCTCGTGTAATAGTGTGCGTCTCAGCGGCCACATGTTTCTTTCTTTCACCTCATTTTCGACCACTTAATATTTATAGGATTTACTTTTCTTATTCAATTCCTCGGAGCTTTTGACTCACCTCTGCTCAAATTGACTTTATATGACGTCGTATACACTCACTCTGTAGCTGGTACAAGTACGACAATGTACTCCAAATTTTGCTTTAGTGAAAATCTACCCCAATTCTCTCATCTACCTGAAACCCGATTTTCTAAGCTTATCATCGTTCTTTTCGCTTGAAAAACTCTATCTCGCACTCAAATTCACTCCTCAGCAACAATTGGCATTGTCGCTTTTGTGCTGAGTTATCGTTTTAATTGAATCTATTAAAATCTATCTAACGATCATCCTTATTTTGGGTCAGTAAGCCGGTGACAGACGGACACTGCCACGCTCGCAAACCATCTTCCCCACACCGCCGACATTCTCTCTTCAATAGATGCTGAGGGATAAAGTGAAAAGCCAGCTCAAGCTCCGATTGGAAACGCAGGGCCAAAGCTCGATACACGAGACAAGAATTCATGGGGGTACGGACGAACTAGTGTGGGATATACTCGGCCTATTCTTGGCACGATTTATGGGTCCCAGATCGCTTCGCAGGTTTTCAGAGAGGCAGTACGACCGTACATGTAGTGCTTTCTCTCGGTGGTAGAGAAGCCCAAAGTAATCCTAAAATCTGGGTGAGACTAGTGGCAATAGTGTGGTCTGTTTAAGGAAGCGATAAGTTATGAGCGAGTTGGCATGCACCAAGGATGTTGTCAAAAGAAAGTCGAGAACAATAAGTGGTCACTTTTTCGAGAAACTCGGGCCGCCCATCTCGTGCTAGGTCAGGATTATTGATCTACCTATCCCAACAACGTTAGACAGAGCTCAGTGTGACGATGTCCAGAGACCACCTAGCTGTGGAGCAGGCACCGTCTGCAGCCCAAACGAGTCAGACTGCTGTTCAAATGTCAAGGTAGCCCGCGACGATCAACTCGTCAAGCCGTGTATCGTGGTGCCATAGCGCATTCTCTGTCGAACAAAAGCATAGCTGGTCCAATCTGGGTACATCCCACACTAGTTCGTCTGTATCCCCGTGTACCGCGGCCATGCCCGTTAATCAGCTTCTTTGCATCGGTTCGCACAGACTATTAATGAAATACTCTTGTGGGTCCAGATAAGAGAACAACGGTGATTTTGGTAGAACATCGGAAACCATGAGGTTGTTTTTCACTTGCCGGCAAGTATGTACACATCTGAGATAGCCCGATATGAGTGTGTAGTGCTGCTTGTGTGCAATAGAAAGCAGCCTCGTGTCTTTGGGGCCAAAGTCCGCCGTGGTCTCGGAGTTGGTTCTTCCCGGCTCAGCAAAAGGTTTCATATCCAGAACCAGAGACAAGAGCTGAGCTGGGACTTATCATAGGTATTTCCAGAGATTAGGGGCAACACTAGTAGGCACAGCGGCTAGATCGAACTTGTCCGAGTCTTTGGTCGAGGAATCATCGCGCCGAGCAAGTCCGAGAGCGTCTTTATTCCGCGAGTGTTCAAAATGCATCAGGCCTCTTGTATCTAATGATATAGAAGGAAGCTAATAGGTTATGCTACCATTCCGCGATGAACGAGCGCAACTGCATGATCACTGTCGGGGTGGGGGGAGGCAGTCGCATCGCACTGGGTTTAGATGGCGGCCTCGACATCAAACAACAACAATCATTAATCATCATCGATGAGCTCGGAGTGTTCATTGTGGTCCTTACGAACGACGTCGAAGAGATGGATTCCTGCGGCCTATCTGCAACTAGAAGTGCTTGGTGAGTCTGGCTTACCTGGACGTGACCGTCTCCTCAATCATATCCCCCCTTGCGCTTACCATTCCCTGCTCTTCATTAGACAATATCAGACAATATCTCTCAATTTCGCGACCTTTATAGCGTACGGCGGATTGTGCCTCGTAGGAGGCCTGTGACACGATGGGACGCGGTGATATTGTGGGGAACGCTACAACGTCATAACATTGCACCCTTCGCTTCGCGAATGATATCGAGATGATCGTTGACATGACCCTTACTTTCCTTGGTAAGGGCTGGAGTCAGTCGACAAGGTGGAAATATTTATTTGGTATGTGGCTCCCCATTTCAGTTCTTAGAAAGTTCAATTACGTACGATATCTCTGCAGTCGACCTATTCATCCAGTGGGCAGGAGTCTCTTCGCTTCTGAAGGTCTGGTATATCAGGTCCTGACAAAGAAAGCTCAATGTATTTCAGAAGTGCGCAAGAACGACGTCATTGTCACGGTGAGGGACTTCGCCTTCGGTTTGAGCACCTAATGGACATCTACCAGGTCCGGGATAAATTCATTCACCGCTTCAACCAACGAAGCTGCAACCTTATTATTACTACTGCATCTATACTATCAGGCTGCGCCTTGGGATCCAACTCCATCAAGCTGGATGTTACGTCCTTGAGTGAATGGATCTAACCGATGGTTCCCAGTGCGTTTTCCTAGCCGTGTCTCTACTACCTCTACTGCAACTTGTTTCTTCCAGAGTGTATTGATTTTGTGATGCAAACAAGCGTTGTACATCAAAATGCATGATCAAACGCAAAATGCCTAATGACTCAGCTCGAACCTACATCTCACGTCGCCCTCGACCACGACAAAGGTTAACTCATGATGCACGGATTGTCTCTCTCGCCAACATAGCTTCTGATATGGCAAGGTACTCTACCTTCACCGAGTTGAGATCAGCTCAAGTTGATCTTTCGCGTGGTCGTAATGGTCACTCAAGTAACAGGGACGAATGGAGAGGAGAGTATGGTGACGATTATTGACTCATGGTTGCGAGCCAGCCAGCAACTAGGGAGTGAAAGCCCTTTGAGGTCTACTCCACTGTCTTGTCCACTATACAGCTCTAAGTCCTTCCAAACTCCAAATCACCTAGACGAGGCGATTGCCCGTGGTAATGCCGGCCTCCACATTGTAGAGATCGGGCGCCCGCTGATGTCATACATCGCCATCAGCCGCCCGCCTTTACTGATTGCTTTGCCGCTTTCCCCATTTCCCCTCCATCGCCATCACCATTCTGTACACCTCAACAATCGTATAATCATCACGAGCCGACAACTACGCTAACAAAGCGTCCGAACGGGCCTATTCCGATCAAAATCAACAATAGCCGCCGCTTATAATCACTACCTCCTCCTCCCCTTTCCTTATTCTCTATTATTTCAAACTTCGTCCCATTTCTCCGAATCCTAGCTCCTTTAATCTGTAATAACCCACTTCGCACTCGGTCATATCACAGGCTTCAACGCTCCCGAGTTAGGAGCCATCACTCAACTGACTAAGGTCCGTTTTGATTATATTTGATTTATCCTATCATTTTCTACATCCCCTCCCCCCTTACTCCTAAAAATCCCCATAAATCGTCATTAATACTCCGGATCTCTCTCTTTCGTATTGTTTCATCGTCTTAAGTAATGGTGTGGGTCTCAACGGCCACATGTTCCTCTTCTTCCACCTTACTTTCCACCACTAATTTCCTTAGGATTTATCTCTCCTATTCAATTTCACGGAGTTCTCGACTTGTTTTCTGCTCGTTTCTGCTCTATATGACGTTGTATACACTCGTTCAGTAGCTAGTATAAGTACAACGATGTGTCTTGAACTTTTCTTTAGTGAATTCCACCCCACCTCTCTCATACATTCAAAATTCGATTTATTAAGATATTCATCGTCGTTCTCACTCGAAAACACTCTCACACATCCGATTTCACTCCTCAGCATCGTCTCGCACCATAGCGCTCGCGCTGAGTATCGTCCTTAAATAAATCATTTTAAACATATTTATTGACTTGATTCTTCTTGGGTCAGCAAGCTAGTAGCGGACGGAAGCCGCTGCGCTCCACACACCACTTCCCCCACACTCCCCGAGCTCCTGATACCGAAGTGAGCGCTCAGGCCACATCCTTGAGCCTCTCGTCGAGCATGCTTCACCTCCGTGTGACCTGTGGTATCCGCTGACATGTCCAGCCGTAGCTTAACGAACTTCGAAGTTCGAGCCCTCCCATACGAAAGAGACTGAGTGCTATTGTTGATGTCAGCTAAGTTATACCGAGTGTAGTACTCGGAATGTGGCCACATACGAAGCCGAGCGTTGAGCGCAAATCCTGTATCCAACGAGCCACCAATATGATCCCATTGCTGAAATTGGGTCTTTTAGACAGTCCAGGCCCACTAGGCACTGCATGTCAGTCGTTGCCAGGCGTCGACGAGTCGGAGTGCATGGTGAAGATCTGGTCTTCTCTCCGGTCAGTTCCCTAGAGCCTTTGTTCTAAGACCGTCATGGTGAACTCACGTTCATAGTGTGCTCGTAGAAGCGTCATGACTCGGGACCCAGGGGGTACTACATCCAGGGAGTAAATCTTTGTTCATCTGCTCGAGCTTCCTGTAGCGGAGCCTTGCAGCTGGGTCGTTTCATGGTGACGGGAAGCGAAGCGAGGACAAAGCAAAAAGACGAAGGGGGTTACGAATACTGGAGAATTGGAAGAACAAAGCTATTGTTCAATTAGAAGTGTTCCGTCGGAGTCGCGTCATTCAGTGGCTCGGATCTCGTCATCCGGAAAGGCGGGTGAGCCAAGGGAGGTTTTAAGCAACCACGTGAAAGACGGGTCACTCAGAGGTAATGATTGGAAAATGTAAATAAACTGTAAATAGCTCCAAATTGAGCTGGATGGCAGTTCGTTGTACATAACCGAGTCCTACTCGGCCGCCGCAAGAGACATTGTATTGCTTGTAGATAGCTCTCCCTGGGCGACTCGGAACCATATGGATGGTAGCCTGACAATCGGTGCAGCCTAACAGCGAGTTTTAGATGGTCAGTCTACATTCAACACCCACTGATCAGAGGCCTGAATTTCGACTCTGGCTTTGGTGTTTAGGTCTAAGACGTTACTTGTCACCGCATCCATTGAGCTTACTGGACTTGAGGCCTTGAGGCATCATCATCGAGCTCATGATATGCAGCGGTAATGATTGTGCTACCTTGTGCACTTCTCTGATAATTCAACTAGGCTGACACCGTCTCCATCAGTTGTCATGTCGCTCGAGCTTCTTTTTTTCCTTCAAAGCATCCTTAAGCTTGGCGTGTCGTATGTACCTTGAAATTTCCCTGTCATCGACCAGGGGGATGGCTAAACTGTCTCAAACAGAAGTCAACGTGAGATCCACATCCTCCGATCACGTTATTGTTCAATTATTGTTCATTCTTTAGATGGCATCACCGCCAGTTTGTATGCCCCGTCAACGAACCACGTTTGTCTTTGATGGATCAGCAAACCAATTGATTCGGATCTCGCTTCAGAAGTTGACAGCTTCTAGGGTTGAAATGATGCACCTATGTATCATTGTTTGCCGAGTCAATCCGAGAATAAGACCCTGACCCTGAAAGGTTCGATCTGACGGCACTTGACTTTTTCAAATACACAACCTTATACAACGCTCGGCGTTGAACACAATATTCTAGTCCTAACTCCTGGTGCCAGTCAACGAGCAGGTGAAGCGTAACGTCCAAGTGCGCGATAATTCTCGTATCGCTTTCGTATCGATTTTAAAACCTATGTAAGTCCTAGTTTGTATACTGATATATACTACTATTATAAAAGCTACCACATGATAATTATCATCTCGCGTCAAAGGCCGTAATCAAGCAATCAGTCTATTGAGAGGAACTCGGGTCAAGGAACAGCTTTAATCGTCCGATCTCTGCCTTAAGAACCCCATATGCTTTCATGGCTTTCTCCTCTGCTACAGCAAAAGGATCAACTGCGATTCCAGAATCAACCCCACGCTCCGGTGCCCCCGGTCTCCTATCGTAAGCTAGAAGATTCAACGGAAGTTTGACAGAAAACCCGGTTATCGCAAAAAAACGATTCTTCCAAGTTCTTCATGACGCCTGATGCTTCTACACCTGAAGTAATCGGTGTGCCCTCAAATTCGGCTTTCTTGGAGGGGCGTTTCTTGGCGTTGCAGAGGATAAGGCGAAGACGTTCGTACGATGGTCCCCATCGGCGTTCAAACGCTTCTGCGGTATCCATATTGAGTTGGAAAGCGTCATCAATAAAAAGTAATGGCCCAACAGAACCATTCTTGATGTAGATAATCCATTCCTCGAAGACAATCTGTACCATCTCCAGCTGGTCTAGAGAAATCTTCGCTAGCTTCTGTAGTTCCAGATGATAATCTTCATGCTGGTTCTTGTGAACGATAGCTTTTGCTGACGACAGATCCGTCAATAAACTCGAGATCTGTGCTACAGCCGTTTGGAATTCATCGACTTGCTTGTCGATGCCTTGCTATTGATCGAGTCAGCTGGGATTGTACAGGATGGCTTTGCGTAACTTACTCCTGGTCCATACTGGGCATCAATGTCTTTGTAAATTTCATCCAGCTAGCGAAAGCTCTGTGTCACACAGAATAACGTAGAAGAGAGAGGACTCACCTGCCGAAGGGCAGCCTCGAGGGCCCCTTTAAGTGTGGCTATTTCCTCCCTAATTTTGCCCCTTTGTTGTATGTTGATGGACGCTGGATCCTCTAGGAGCTTGACGATCTTATTGGTGTGAAGGTATCTGATGTCCTTGAACAAGTTTAACCAATCGATTGTGCATTCCTGTATAGTCTGATGCGTCTTTGATGCCAAAGCGACGATTTCTGTTGCATTGCTTAATTCATCTTGGACGGCTTCGAGGGCTAACCATCACGTCAGAACCATCCGGTAGCAATGCAGCACCTATGTCGAGGTAGACTTACGAGATTTGTGAATAGTTAGAGCTTGAGAGGACTTGTCATTAGGAAGTTTGATGACGAGCCTGAAGCTGCTCGCGATGTAAGCCAAGTAACCTTTAGCACTGGATGGAGAGGAACTATCGTAGTTCTGGAGCTCAAGTTCTTTTACCTTCGACTCGAGCTTGCTGACTTCTAGAGACGCATCTCTCTCCCGAAACTGATGGAACGAGTGCACAAGGCATGAGCATATTACCAAGGGATATGAAATTGATGGGGGCGTACTCACTTTGATCATACGGATTCCTATGTCCTCCATCCTTTTAGAGCCAACACTTTGTAGCTTATTCAACGCTTGACGAAGCGCTTCGCTGATTGTTTCGCAGCGGTGCTTATTTTCGTCGCTGTTGCACGTAATCCGGATTTGGCTGGCTTTTACGTCAAGGTCTTGAACAGTCGTGATAGTGGATCTCGTTGTTTTGCGTATATCACAAAAGCTGGTGACGAAGTCGGCCAACAATAGTCGGCCTTTTCCAGCTAGCCTTTCCGACTGCATTGAGCCGCTATGCGCTGTCATGAGGATGCCGAAGCCACCAAGGTAAACAGTACACTTACGAGCACTTGAACTCGCCGATTATGAACAAAGTGCGATATTTTTTCCCAAAATCCGCAAGGCTCTCTTTAACGGGAGGAGGCATTGTGATTGAGGGTATTGGGAGAGTCGATTGAGGTGAGGGCGTTGAGAAGGTTAGTGGAATTGAGGAAATAGACGATCACTGGGAGATTCTTTGTTCTCGTAGGGTATCTGGCGTGTCATTTATATATAGTCGCTCGAGTTCCATTGACTCAAAGGTCATCTCGTAATTCACCTCTAACCTGTAGCAAGCCTGTAGGATAAAGTATAAGATCGGATCGAAGTGTAAGTTGTTGAGTGTAAACCATAGCAAATTCACACGGTTTGGTTCAGATGTACGTAACGGGTGAGCTAGGTCACTGGTTCCTTATGGTTCTTTGATGACAGGTCTGTCGCTCACAATCGTTGGCCTCTTCTGCTCTCACTCCTAGCTGCGATGAATGACACCGCGGCACTTGTAGTGTCCTTTCTAAAGGTGGCTTCGCTTCCTATTCTTCATGAATAATCAACTTCAATCTCATTCCTACGCTTCAGCTACCGCCCGATGAGCAAGTCTTTCTCCAGATTAGAGACTTGTACCAGACTATCAAGGAGAAGCTTGACCATCTAGGGCTTATACTGGCTGCAGCTCAAGATATTCGCCCTTCACAGGATATTGCAAAAACGCTAGAGGAATTTCAAGATTCTGCTGGAGCCCACTGCCTCAAGGGAGTCGAAGTTGCAATAGAATGCAAGTCTTACGCGACGTCTATGGCAGAGCTGGCAGAGACTTTGTCCACGTCTTCCGTAGATGAAGATATCCTTTTGCAAATCGGTTCTTACTCCATTGGAAGCGAAGACATCGTCCAAGGCTGCACCGCGACTATGCAGGGGATGCAGCAACTCTCTCAGGAGATCCCGTCGACAGTTGGTCGTATAAGCGACTTTCTCAATGAGGGTGAGTCTTCGCCTATCTGTAATTCGCTTCGAAATTAACACTCATTACAGGCGACAACGCTCAGGCCAACCTTGTATTCACAGAGACGAGCTTGCAGCTAGTTAACGATCTCATTAAAGCAGTTCGCGACTGCGCGGCCGCCTTCCGTCCTGTTCAAAGCTACTTCGAGGAGGCAAGGGAGCACTTCAAAAACGACGACTTCTTCAAAAAGACATCTCCCGTGAAAGCAGAGATCAGCATCATGCAACAAAGGTGGTCAGGGTTCGCCAAAAGTATGGAGGTCATCAGCCGGGAAATTGGTCGCTTCCGCGGAAATATACGCTTTGGACCAGACATTCTGAAAATTCCAGAAACGGCTCGGACCCAAGGCGGTGGGTCAAAGAGTGACCCCGGGGCGCAAGATGTTCCTGCAGCCAGGAAGGCTATTACGGCTGCTGGTACCGATAGTACATCGGCTGATGATGCGGTAGCTCCCTCCGGCCCAAGTGTCTCGCGATGGCGTACGTGGTGGCGAAAAGTGTTGTCTCGCCTGATACCTAGATATTTCCGTAAAGTGGATTGAGAAGAGTCCTTGTGCTCCTTTTGTAATAACTGTCTCTACTCCATGAATCTAATGACATCTCTTTCGGCCCTCGGTACTCTTGTCTTAACTTCAGGATCATCTGGAGCGAGTAACGTCCGCAGCAACCAGAAATAGAGCGATTAATTCTTGGTTAATCGATGGACGCATGGACTCAGTGACTCTACCTCAATTTTCTCATCCGATGTTTTATCGTCTTCGGACCCATTGTCGATGGACTATCGACAAAGGCTACTCACGAAGCCAGCACCTCCGGCCACTTGGCCCGAGGCATTGCAGAGTATTAACCTCAAATCGCGATGAAGAGTCCTGACGTGAGGAAGGGACAAAGAGCATCTCGGAAGGAGTGCATTCCAGAATATTGTCTCTCAAGCCCTGAGCACCAGCACAACGGTACACAAGGAGCTGTGGGTCCCAGTTCAGTACTCGACACACGCCCTTCATTTACGCCCGTGGTCATATTAGCCTATGACTGGGGCTGTTTACCCCCAATCGGCTTCGTATTGGGAGCCGTACCATACTGCAAAGTGCGCAAGAGTCCCATACTTAGTCACTGTCCTTGTGTACAGTAAGCCATCTCATATGGATGTCATCTTAATGGAACGCTTCTGATCTCTAGAGTGTGTCGGAAATTGATGCATCTATAGTAGCCGAACTGCTCGATCACTGCGAGCGAATCGTCGTGAACGCGAAGACTCGTAATCTCCATAGAGTTTAACGATAGATGTGATAGCCGACGTTATTCTTGAGCATACACAAGACTTGATGAACTGTTATTTGAGCCTTCTTCTATAATACACGATACATTGAGCAACCCTCGGTTCAGTACCACAACAATTACATCCAATACTAATCTAGGACCGCCAGTCTGAATCGCTGGATTTGGCCCTGGGCCCAATTGATGGTAGAGGAGAACACAAAGAATGAAGTTGCTTTTGTTTCTAGATAGAGAGATCACCCGGACTATGCAACTCAGCGTGAGGCATGCGCTCGGGGAATATACAATTACAGCTCGAGCGAGGCCGATGAGCTAATTCGGTTGATTGCGATGGCCTTATGTTCCACAAGAAAAGGATGCCTTTGTTCCAGCTGTAGTACTCAGTGCAGGTCTGCCTCTCGACAGACCAGAAGACTCATAACCCTGGCAAGCAGCTCCGGAGAAAGGGTGAACCAGCTGGTTTCCAAGTTGATTGTCATCGTGTCCGTTCGATGATCGGGAGTTTATGATTGTATGTTGCCTCTTGTTTGAGTCAATTTGAACCACGCTAACCAAGTCGGTTCAGATACACTCTCGAACACAAAGACATCCTCATGGCCCCTGCAACCACCAGTGTATGTGTCGTCCCTATAAGTACGGAAGAATGTTCGCCTGTGCTCCTCAGCTCGACTCTCGTATTTCTCCTCTGCTAAATCCCAAGTCTGTAACATAATGCCTTCTCTTTTCGCGCCAAAGATCAAGGGAACAAGTATCAAGATTGCGTTCTTCGGAGGAAAACCTGGCTCCAAGAAAGCCCCCTCTACAAGCTCGGCATCGCCGCCTCCGAATTCAGCAACAAGTTCACAAACGCGGGCTTTACCTTCTTCGGAAGATAGCTCTTCTACGCAAGCCTTAGATAGACACTTATATCCTGTGGTTGAGGACGACTCCGATTCAGGCGGCTTCGTAGGGCGTAAGTGTCATTTTGTTAGGTCACTCCGAAGGGTGTCTTCTTAGTCGTCACGATAATAGAGGTCATGGTAGAAGCAACCGGAGGGGGACTTCAAATCAGCGCGCAGAGTGGTAGTACGTGTACTCATTCCGTTGAGCTCTATCATGTTCCAGTAGTTGACTGGGTCTGGCACCAGCCGATGGCCAGGGCACCTCAATCGATTTCTTCAAGGGAGCAAGCGAAATGCTGATCAACAACTCCACTTTTCAAGAGATCCATACAGGCCCAACTGTTCACAACGTGGTACACAAGACTGTCAACAAGCAGTTCAATAACCCTACTTTTGTCGCAGAAGTCACCCAAAATATTGAAAATGGCGAACAGCGTATGTCCCAAGCTCGCTATCACCCACGGCGATTTCATATTTCTGATGATAATTTCCCAGTCATATCCCTGCTCAGCCAGAGGCGGATTCCCGGCACCGACCTTATAAACTCCTCTCGTGAACCGCCCCCGCGATGTCATCCCGAGACGCGTCGAGAGATACGGGACAAACTAGAGGCATGGTTCCAAGACCCAGCGCAGCGCCATTCTTTCTTGATATGGCTCGCCGGTCCCGCAGGAGCGGGCAAGAGTGCCGTCGCCCAGACTTTTGCCGAATACTGTCGCGACAACGGAGCCAGGCTAGGAGCGGCTTACTTTTTCTCGACTCTGAATCGACGAGGGGATATGGACGGATTCATTCCGGGCATTGTTTGTGATTTGATCCTTCAGTTCGATGACTACAAGCAGCAGGTTACCAAGATTCTTGCAGACACTCCAGGCCTCCTGAATCAAAGTTCGCTGGAGGTCCAGTTTCGCAAACTCATTGTGGAGCCTTTCGAGGCACTCACTCCTGCCGATAAACCACTCGTCATCGTCATCGATGGTTTAGACGAGTGCGACAACAAACGGGCCCAGTGCAATCTCATACGGATCATTGGTGAATACGCCACCTCACCGAAAGCAAAACGCTATCCTATCCTGTGGCTGATCTGCAGTCGTCCGGAACTTCACATCCAAGCTGCTTTCGCACGAGCCAGGATGCGCATTGGCCGCGGTATTGAAGATATCACGGCGCAGTGGTACCTCAGAGAATCATCTGGAGAAGTTGAATCGCGGATAGATTATATCCGCCAAGATATCACCTGCAATGCAGCAGAGGATATCAAGGACGTATACCTCATTCTCAGGGATGGACTCAGGGAGATCGGGAACGATTTAGGTTTAAAGGAATGGCCGCGAGAATCTCAACTACAGGAGCTCTCCCACTGCGTTTGTGGGCTGCCCATTCTGGCAGCTACTGTCATTAAGTTTATCAGCTGCGGGTGGAATCATCCACAAGACCGACTTGAGCTTTGCCTCATGAACCTTCGCGACCTCAAAACCCGCATCGGTAAAAGGAAGCCAGGTACCAACGTCAACCCCCTGGAGGCCCTTGATATTTTCTATACCGCCATCATGAATAATGTCGACCCCCACGCTCTCGTCGTCGCCAAACACCTTATCTCGTTTCTTGTAATCCTGGCCCAAGAGACTCGATGGCCAGACAAAATTAGTACCGCACTCGACACCCGGGTCTTCTTCGACCTGGGCAAAATCGAGTTCGAAGGTGTATTCCAGGATTTCCACTCTGTTCTCAACATCCCTCCCGCTGCCGAGGCCCATGAACGCCAGATCCAATTCTTCCATAAATCGTTCGGAGAATTTCTCCAAAACCGGGATCGCGCCAAAGGCTTCGCACTCGACATGGCTGAAGCTCGCTTAGAGATAGCTCGACATGCCATTCGGATCTATCAAGACATCATACGCTCTGATTGCAAACGAGAAGGTTTGCCAACTTGCTTCAATTTTTGGCCTCGGGCTGAGCAGTTGATTTGTCTTTTCGTCTTTTCAGAATGCCATCCCAATGGTACTAGTCCAAGTGCCGCAGCCTCATCCCACGACGACTTTCACGATCCGGGTTGGTATGAGGAAGATCAGCTCACCCCCAATCCGCAGCTCCGTCGGTTCGTTCGATCTAATTTCTGGGACATGCTGTGCATCGACGATTCGAAGAGGAACGACGTTATCGAACTGTTACACGACTTTGAATTTTGCCATCTCCCATTTGTACCCGCCGAAGTCGGTGATATCAACGAAGCAGAGGGCCTCCCACGTTTTATGAGTTGGATGTCAAAGGCAATGGTGAGTCTATTGTCGACCGTATGTCCCTTGCGCTTTAATCCGAACCGTACGGCAGGACACTCCGGAAGTGAACACGATTCTACGGGTCAAGCCCATAAGCGAGGAAGACCATCTCCTGCTCAACCATTGTTTAACCGAGCCGCCCTTGCGCAAACGCCTTCCGAAATATATTGGCGAGCAACATCAGTATACGTACTCTTTCATTTCAAGTCATCGCCAAGACCGGAGCGAGCGCACAGTCCCCGCCACAACGAAGATGGCCTTTTGGATGGGAGTAGGAGGTCTTGCTGTACTAGGATTGCTCGACGGCTCTGAAGGAGACGTTGACGATGATGATGATGCTGCTAGAGGTTGAGCTCAATTATCGGTTCAGTTACTATGACTGTGGTTAACGATGCTTATCGCCAACTATATTACGTAGTATATGTATGGTTATGTATGCCTGTGTCTATATGTGTATCATGAATCATGGGAAATTGTTAATATCAATCGCCGGTTGAGGCCTAAGGAGTTACAGGTAATGCAATAAGAAAAGTGATAACTAAAAGCGAAGTGTCAAGTGTCAGCATGGCCGTAATTCCAGCTTGTATGGCAGAGGTCGTTAAAGGTTGAAACCTATTTAGGATAGTTTTGAGCAGCGCTTAGCGAGTTGCCTCACAAATTGTTTTGGGTGCAGGAAATACTCACGGACCCTGGAGCCATCGCTTGAAGGATAACTCTAGCTATTCCTCCTTCTCAGCCTAACAATCCCGCCTTTCCCGTTAACCTGTCCACGACTCGATGTCTCCTCTTTCTCGCTAAAGATGGAACGCGTCAACATAAAAAATGGTGCTGCTCGAAAGGAAGACCTCTTTCTCCGAACTCGCCCTCATGACCTCTCAAGACAGCAACAACTGCTCAAATCCGAGGTCCCCAACTGGAAAGCACTTGTCAGCAGAAGCGAGCAATAAAATCTCAAGGTCGCCCTCGGTTGACAGTTATTGCGGTTCCAGCAGCATCGTAAGGATCATTTTGGGATTTCGCTAATAGATGTGTTCTCACCGCGACAACAGAACTCTTTGCGAAAGCAACGGTGGAGGAGGGCTCGAAGGTAGTAATCAAGGAGATGGTGCGTATCTTCTACTGGCTCGGTTTCACGGAGTTACCATAGCTGACTCACCAATAGCCGGAGACCTCAATCAATTCCTCTGAGGAAGCAAGCGTCACCAAGTTCAGCGAGCTTCAATTTATTCATGGGAGACGGACGGTCAACGACGTGGCCCCGAGGACTGCCAATAGGCCGCTCAAACGGACGAC
>JANIEX010000957.1:0-16124 GCA_027627405.1 Leucocoprinus birnbaumii
ATGGTACCTCACCCCACCCTGCCTGTACCTGTGCCGGCCGCGGAGCGGACAACTTCGGCATCACCCCATGCAACAGGAGAAGAAACCGCTGAGGAAGATAATGTCGCTCCACGTGATCTTCTGGATTTCTATAGTAAGTGCACCACTGAGTTCGTGACTTGGAATAGAGCTAAGTAATGTGGCAGTCAAAGACAAGTTTTGAGTCCTCGGCGCAGTTGCCGATGCAATTGAGGTGCAATTTGCCGTGGCTCATCAAGATGCCATGACGCAGCTCGAGAAGGTGGATGAAAAGGTTTGGCAAATGGTCGGCAGACTCGAGGACGTTGCCAACAGGGTACATGGCAAGCTCACGGAGAGACAGATGAATACGGCAGCACTGATTGACGCAGTAGGGGACCAAATTCAGCGCCTTGAAAAACGCGTGAGTGCGATTGAGAGTGTCCTCGGCATATCTGAGGAGAGTATGGAACTAGGCTCGTCTGTAACATCGCAAGCTGATCCCTCCCGGAGTGGGGGACTTGTTGACATCCATCTGGGAAGCATTCCTGCAGAGCCTCGCGACATTCCGCCACCTCTGCTGCCCCTTTTGGACGTTACCGAGGTGCCAGGCGAGAGACACGATGCATTAGATTGTGTGCCTAACGTCTGTCCCTCGCCATCGACGAACGAGATACCCGCTTTAGGCCTTTTGCCAGGTAGGTCACTAGTAATGACACTGACATCCTTAAACATCTTCCCCCTCTCGGCACTCGGCACTCGGTCACCTGGCATTGCACGAGCGGTGAGTCTCCCTCCATCGGCGATGCCCCAATCACTGCGTGACAATGTGGTTGCTGCAATGCCAGGTGCAGCAGCTGGAGCTCAATACTCTCCCAGAAGACCCATTGCAAACCGTCACTGTTCACTGCCACCCCAGGCAATTGTGGAGAGTGAGCAGGGCACGTTGCTTCCAGCAGCAGAAATCATCACTCGGCAACATTCAACCCAGGCCTTGAGTGCACCAAGGCCGCTGCCAACAGCCCAGGCTGTTCTGCATCCACCCTCCGTTCTCGCTCCCGCCACTACGCATCTCATGTTGTCCAACCCTGGTCTATTGTTGTCCCTTGTCCCTTTCCCTCCCGCCACGGCAGGCAATGAAAACGCGATGAACACTGTGGCTACTGCATCTCTGCCGACGTCCCCATCAACGCATTTGCAGCCCATGGACATATCTAGCTAATTTTGTCGTTTTACTTTTTGTTCACACGTGTTTGGCTCTCTCTGTTTTGGACATTCGTCAGTGCCAAATAAAGTTCTTGGCCGCGTTTTACTTTTGGGTCACACAGTGGAAATGACCTATCGATGCTGTTGTAAGCATCTGAGCGTCGCAATTATATTCAGTAAGGTCTACATGATTCACTAAAGTCACGGTATGTATTTCGAGTTGGGGCACCGCTCTCAGCAACTCTTAAGGCGGCCTACAACAGCCTGGGCTTCGTCCTGAGCCAGCTGATCATTGGTTTGACATCGGTGCTGGTTGAAGTCAGGCTGACCCAGGATAGGGTCAACAGGAATGGTTGTTTGCTGATCCTGAGGACGCTGTGCGGGACTCGTGCCGAGGATGGACTGGCGGCACGGCGTATTGGGGATCCCCCTCCATCGGGCCATTGATTGGTTCCCCCACAGACACGCCGATTCGCTGCAGCTGGCAAGCAATATCATGATTGACAACAACAAGGTCCTGGTGGGGTACTGTGGAAAGCCCTGCTTCAATGTCGGTACTAGCTGTGCCCAGGCCATCTGGCATGAACGTTGCAGCACCGGGACCATCTTCTTCTCCACTGAAAGCTTCAATGTCCGGCGAGAGGTTGCTCTCTGGACCACGGCGGGAATGCCTCCCCTCTCCACCTTGTCCTACACCGCCGTGCGACACACTACTCTGATCGGCAACCTCCTGCACTGCAAGGGTCTGCCCTGCCATGCTGTCTTCGAAGGGGACAAATGTGTCACCACCGCCGCTGCTCTCACCTTCTGTCGACGGGGCACCCGCTTGCCGCTGTCTGCCTCCATGCTTGGCGCATTTCCCCTTACCGCGATGCTGCTCACGACCTCAGTCACGTTTCCTCTTTGCTTCCGCTTGCCTGCCATTTGGGAGATACTTTGCTCCGTTTCTGGATACTCGGCCGGCACCAATTCACCTTTCTCAACCTCATATGCATGAAACCTGAATGAATCGCTCTCCCCCCTCTCCATCTGCCTCTTTTGGACTAAGTCAAAAAAAGCCTCCATTGCTTCCTTTCGCAAGTTGTGGGGATCCTTCATTGCAAACGATGCTGGAAGATATTCCTCTTCGATGAACAAGGAAGCATTCTCCTCCAAGGTCAAAAATGGCACCCGCTTCCGTTTCCTCCCGCTGGCAAGCACTGGCAGTATAATCAGTGTCACAATACAGCATCTTACTGGTCCTGCCCACACATACCATAGTGCGCATTCAGGAACTCCCGCATCAATGTGACCAGCTTTCTCTTCCCCACGGAGGCAATCCACCTTCTGGAAGAATCGGGAATCCCTCTGCCGAGTATTTCAGCACATCCGCGGTGACCATGTGTCCAGTGCCGATATACCCGGCACAATGCCCGATTGGTTTTTCAGGTTCTGCAAGCTCTTGATGTACTCCCCTAGCCTTCTCAGCATTAGCGTAATCTGGTCGTCATATTGAACCAGGAAGGACGACGTTGTAACCCCCATATTCTTGGCCATGTCTTCATATCTAAGACAAGGTTTCAGTATCAAAGGCCCTACATCAGCGAGATCGCCGGCACATACATGTCAATGGCCTATCGTCTGTCTTCTGTGAAATAACCCCAAAACGTAAGGGTGAACATGTCCATCTCCAGCCAGGACTTCTTCGACCACTGCTGCACCCTCTTGTCTCCCTTTTTGGCTGCTGTCCTAATCATAGGTCAGATACTGCTGTGAGAGATTTTGCATGTGGTTGGCTCACCTGTGCCACAAGGATAAATCTCCGCCAAACTGACGGGCCTCGGCAACGGCTTTGTCAATGGTTGCCTTCTCGTCTGCACTCATGTGGTCGTACGCCAACTTTGCTGCCTTTGTCCTTAGAGTAAAACGTTCTACCGAGCCCGGTTCAGGGCATTCGCCATCGCACAACTGCATCATCTTGGTGAGGACGGCATCCATTCTATCCCGGCATACGATATCAATGTATGTTATATGGGTTCGGATTGTGACACCCCTCGACTCCTTGGTATCCGGCTGCCAATTATTTGCTATCCAGCGGGCAAGCGTCTATATGCATTTGCTTCAGTAGGGTGCTGCCTGCCTGCCAAGGGGACATACCTTCACCCGAACATCCATGCATTCGCCAATAATGGGCTCGGAGCCGTCCTTTGTCCAAAAATTGAATATGGCAGGCAATATCTTGTCTTTAAACAAATGTGCTTGCACTTCCTTGGACGGCGCCGCCTTGTATTCAGTTTTCCACTTGCTGATGATCTTGCGCTCCTCAACAGAATATAAGCACCCAGATCGCTGCATTGGCCTCGCAGCTGGCAGAGTAGGCATACTGATAGCGAGATCTTTTGGCAGGCGTGAGGAAAAGAAGAGGGGATACACATGGTACTGGCACCCAGTATGCTTCTGAGGTTATAATTGGCCACTCGGCATATGTGCCTTTACCATGCATACTACATACATAATGGATGCCGACCTGAGTTTCAATGCTTTGGGCCCGCACCCGCGCCCTGTCAGTGCTCTCCTTGGTACAATTTGCTCCTGGCATGGCTAATCCTTCATTAAATGCCAGGGGATCCAACAAGTGCAAATGTGCCCCAGAGTCCAGCAGGATGATTGAAGGGGATGACCGCTCATCTGATATTGTCACATGGGCACACACACCGGCACAGGGACGAAGTCGTGGACAATGTGGTCATGTCGCAATTCCGCTGCCACCAATACCAAGTTCATCGGGCCAGGGACAGCCAGGACAATCTACCAGGGATATTTCGCCCGCGCACCTCTCGCAGGAAACACTCAATACCCCCAAATATGATCCAGTCACTGTTGAGGCCAAGCCCAAGAACAAAGTACGTGTGCCGGACGTTCTCGGCAATCTTTGCATCCATGCTCAACGAGGCTTAGCAACAGGGCTGGATGGAAGACTTTGTAAAGCGTTCAGAGGACCTGCTAGGGGCTTTGCTAGACTGAGAAGACATACCTGACAATGGCATGTGCATGGATTGTCCACGACAATGCATGGGTCTGTGGCGATGCTGGGACTGTACAAGGCCACAGATTAGGTGCCGAGGATGCATGCGGCTGAGTCACAGGGCAAATCCATTACACAACATTGAATGTTGGACTGGAAAGTTCTTCCATGCAGCTGCTCTGTGGGAAGTCGGCGGCTATGTACTGATCTCACATTGGCACCAAGTGAATACGGGCGATTGCCTCAAGGATCGCCAGGATATCTTGGAAAAGAACGGGCAGGCAAAGGATGAGGCGGAACAAACGCACCTGGGGCATGGAACATCAATACTCCCCATGGAGGCGATTAACTTACGTCTTTTCCATGCCAAGACTGATGTCATGGATCCAGAAGAGGGTGACGGGGATTTGTTGCGGGGGGGAGATTATCTAGGAGTGAATACTGCAGGAACAATACCGCGCTGAGATGATTTCAACAATGACTATGTTCGCATTGTCCACACTAACGGCATTCATCATCGGGCACTAGTGATGTGTGCTTGCATGGGTGCCGAAAACATTCACACCGACCTCATGTACTGGCGATATGTACCAACAACATTCTCAAAGTATTGAACGCTCTTTACAACGGCAGTTTTGGACGATTATCGGCTGGCGAACCTGGAGTGTAAAGTATCAGCATACCAATATATGCAAAAGCTTCACCGCAAGACCTCCCCGCTGTCGCCAGCCTCGGCACCCAATTTGTACCAAGAGTTGTTGCGTCTGTCCCGCCTCTGGAGATGGATAAAGAAGAAGAAATGGGCCAGCCATGGGATGATGCCTGATGGTGATTTAGATGGAGCGCCAGGAGGTCTCGCCATTTTTTGCCCTGCTTGTCCGCAGCCAGGTATTAACCTCCCAAAAGACTGGAAAAATGATCCCAATAGGTGAGGGACCGACAATTTTCCGCTCAATCTATAACATGACAATGGTATTGAAGGTGGGTATACCGCCGATTTTTTTGTGGCGGATGGCAACTTCAAAGCAGACCATGTTCAGCACAAATACACATCGGACATATGGTTGTCGGAGGGTGCCGGGATGTTTGGCTTACGGAGCAAGTATCACACACTCCTTGAGCGTGCGGCTACCGGAACTGAGGTACGGTAGAGTCCATGGTGTGTCATGTTTACTGAATTGGCTGTAGGATGCTCCTTGCCAGACGAAGTTCCGTGCTGTTGAACTTGCCCTCCAAGGGTCAGGTGCATGTGACATCACTGGGTTAGTCGGCATAGCTTGTGGAAGACACNGATGCCTTTGCCCNAATGCCATGGCCGATCTATTCAAGGGAGAGCAGCAAAAGAACGTGGATTGGGCTTTGCTTCAGGCCCTGCNGTCCACAAATATAGATGCCNAACAAGGGGCNTTGCTCATATATGACATAGCNTGCCAATACTTTGTTCATTTGCATGACCGTATCGGCCATCTCCTCCCAGAGAACCTTCAGCTCGATCGAGGGATCGGAATGTTTCATGTGCACGGNCATAAAGATGAATGNTTTTTCCGGTATTCCACCTCGTTCATTCCCNATGCCNGAGTTACTGCCNGAGAGATCCTGGAGATGATATGGTCTGGGCTGAACACNATCACCCCCACAGTGAGAACGGCAACGCTNGCAAACCGTGNGGAGACCATAGANGACCATGCCAACNACTCCAATCACAAGAAGCTCCTAAGTATGGGTGCGTACTCCGGCAACCATTGATCNCAAACNTTGCTTAACAATCNCCGAAGTGTCNGTGTTAGCGAAGAGGTTAAAGGAAGCCTCGGCAATGCGCATTCNAANGCGCNCGTATTTTCAGGGGCTTGCNGGCACATCACCAGAGGAGTCCAGAGCGCTCTGGGAGCGAGATATTACCCGTGCAGAACAGCGACNGTACNCCGAACCCGAGGCAATGGACATCCTTCGTACTAGGACTCTGGCGGCAGACATTANACAACCGCATGCTGGACTCAGTCGGCAGGTGACGGATATAGAGAGATGGCTTCACACAGCAATTGAAATCGAGGAGGAACGGTATGATGTTTTTGCACCACATCCACCTANGTGCTAACTGTGGACCAGACTTGAACTGGACTTTGCGAAGCGGCACCTAGNGGCAACAGGAGAACATATAGGTTNGGCACCNCCNGAGCATTTGGCAGAATCCCTGCATTCACAGCTGCTNGAGCTGCGAACAATGGAACNCCAGGTCATTGGCCCAGGCTCATTCCTGCCNNATGCAAGCCAGCAGGTAGNGGTTGAAACAGATTTTACCGACCTAGACAGTGATGTCGAGTTTGAGGATGACNACGACGGTGAACGNGAGGCCNGCCACATGAATGAAAGAACAAGNACCATTGGAGTATCCACAGGTGCNGATATTGCCNGGGTGACNGCACCTGTAGTTGTTTTACNGTNGAATTGCCAGGCGCTGCNGGAAAGATTTGGCAATACGGAGCTGGAATTGCGAAAAANGCAGGCCTCGGAGCATCTGTCGACTCTGCNGCAGCTCATTGNNGAGAAGTCCTTCNAATACTCACATGTGATTCACAAGGCCCCCNNACAAAGTATGCGACTTCGGTCCAGGGATTTTATCACCCGAATAAATAACCAAATTGCCCTCCATNCTCGGTCATACAACGCTTGCCNAGCAGCAATTGCCAAACTGGCACCCCCCCCCGGCNTCCTGGAAATGTTCCNAGTCATTACANGAGCCNACCTCAAAGCCAGTNGTGCAGTAGTTAATCCAAATATTGAGGGATCTACCAGNCTCAAACTATCATGGNTATGGCAAAGTGGTACCGGGTCCGGCGATGGTTCCACGGCGGTGGAAGAATGTAAGTACCTCCATTTACTCGCCNAACTTGTGGGCTCGTTTCATTCATGCCGCGAAGTCCAGCGCATNCACTACTTGCATGCACGGGCGNGCAAAAATAGGTGGGAAGAAGAAGAATTTACACTCGTNGAATATGANATGCAATGNACNGTCCTGTTTTATAAGCATAAGCAGCAGATTTGGGATGCTCGGCATGCCGCGGCCACAACTGCNGGNGCAGCTGCCTATGCCGCCNGCAAATNGGCAGCATGGCAAGAATTNGCTGANNTTGCNGATGCCATTTTCAGAGAGGCCAAATCNGTCNTTGCCCGCNATACAGCTGCAACNATCATGTGATCATAGATTTAAACTGATAAGGCGATGTGCCGACCACTTGCTTCCATCCCACATGTTATACAAACTCCCATTATGCNGCACAACAAGTCATCGTTTCCTGACATCGACCCTGCCCTTANGCTGGCAGCTATTGAGTGCCNATTNCTTGCAATACTCCGGAAGCTTNAGGAGGTGCCGAGTCACCTACAGGCATNGTTTCACAAGTCCTTTGTTTTTGAATGTGTGAGCAATATTACTTTNGCCGGCATCATAGGTCCATTTACGGCAGCGTCAGGATATCACCGTCTCCTGGATTGGTATACAAGTCNCCTTAGGCNGCAGTGTTCGTATCCCCTTAATCATAAGAANGCTCGTCACACNCCTCGACTATATGCACGAATGNGTTGTTATTGACCAGGGTGTACGTGATGCCCTGGATGCGGGTGGTGATGTGCCGTTTCCGGTAAGCCGAGTGCTGAGGCACGACTANGACTGGTGGAATCAAAACAAGGAACNGGACCTTGACGANTTANTGTGCTGGGATACAATGTATCAGTGCGTAAGTACTTACTGGAAGCAGGTCAAGAAAAGAAAGATAGTCTTCCCACATCCCAACCACTCCCCACCTGACTTGGAACAGNACCTGCNGGCACACCTGGAACTCGAGTGTCNGCGATGCATTNTGTATCGCNGTGCCGCTATGGATGCNGCCGAACACCTCCGNCACCTTCGGCACCNNGTACAAGCCNTACAGGCAGAGAACNAGGACCTGTGGCGGCTTACGATACGCNNAAGCTCAGGATTNTATCAGCTCACTGAGGCAGCAAGTGTCAAGGAGGCCGAAGATCCCAAGCGAGGTTATGAAGNGGAGGGAACGTCACACACAAAGCATTGGGGATCGCCTCCGCCATTGCCAGAGTCCCCCTANGTACATTCGCCNGAGCAAACACCTTCTCCACCTCCNGCCCCTGACCTTCCAGCCTCTTCTGACAGACNCAGAAGCACACNCCTTCNGGCAGCAAAGGCCACGGCACCAACACAACCGGTGCCGGCATTAGATATTGTAGCGCNNACTCCNCAACTACCCCCACCGCGTCTTGTGCCCCTCGGCGATGTTCTAGATTTCACCNGGGAATTTGCNGCNGCTGAGCTGCAANGGATCCAGGAGNGTGCTTCACTTAAATGGACTTACNGCGTGGACCTGACTGTAGAGGANGTTTTGTCCATCCAAAGGGGAGCCGATGTCCTCGGCCGCTTGCCACACACAGGGTATGACGCCGAGCTACCTCAGGGCATCGCNGATGANNGNGAGNATTCTGCCTACTCCAGCTCCAATCAAGGTACTTCCCATTACTNGCATTCGCCTTCCATTTCTACATTGCCATCGGCACCGGCATCTCATGTAATGCCACAAATGCCACATGCNGTACTNGATTTGGCCGGAATCCCCAACNTCCCCTCTAGGCCCACATATGGCTTCAATTATATGCCCAATTCNGACNAGGAGAGCCCCCNNATATCTGTCATCGGTGCCGACCATCNCCCCCCTGGTTCAATGGCGGCCGAGCGTGAACTCGGCAGCATTACCGGGGGTGATACCTCCNCACGTCAATACCAGAGTACCCTCNCATCCCCCCGAGTTAGCTTCACCGCATTGGANGGACAAGAGACAGAGACTGAGGACGGCGANNCTGAGGAATCCNAAAGCAATGGTATGTATTCCAATTCTCCCAGCTGCAAACTCACCACTCNTTGCCCAATNAGATGAGCTGCTCACNCNNGCCGATGAAGNTTTTAANNATTTGGGAGGCNTTAGTTCTGAAGGGTCTACNTCAGGAGACAGCNAATCCGACTCTGATGGTGCCGAACAAGGTTCNGGTGCGNATTCCACCNATTATTCAATCTCAAAATGTAGTCAGACATGTCCCTCACTGCAGACNTGGATTTCGATAACATGGTCACCTTATTTTNNCAGTCTTCAGACAACNAAGACGGCGCCACCNATGCCNATGGCGGTGATGAAGGTATCAGTGCCTTTTCATGGTTTACTCATTATTCATGATGTTGCAAGAAGGCAGTGACGCCGTGGATGATNCGCCAGCTCTNTNGGTCAACNATGTTGACGCAAAATTCTCCGATGATGAGATGTCTATTGTCNAGGCCGACAGTCCGGCAGGTAGGTGTGTGGGGTTCCCACTCCNTGACTGGCTCTCACAGTCATGGCAAACATAGTCAAGGCATCTGCCNATGGCGCTACTGGCACCCCTGACGACCCAATGTCAGAGGGATCAATCTCAGGCAATCGAAANGAAGGTCTACAAGTGCATNCAATATGCTCCNTACACGTTCTGATGCATCTTGCAGAATCTATTGGCNATCCGGAATCNCCNGCCATCTCCNTCCTCGATGTCNAACGCCATTTTACTCCTGAGACGGATGCCAGCATGTCNGTAGACCCCCCAGAGAATGCCGGCAGTATCCAAGGGTTTTCACACTCCCTTGACCATGCTGCCGAGTCCCCACATTCTCCTGCTGTCCCCCNCCNCGGTCCNAAGCGCAAGCGTCGCCCTAGCCATACCTCAGATGCCGGTACTTGCTTCAATTCTATTCTTTGCCCATCTCCTCACTCCAGTATCAAGATATCAGTAGCACCGGNCNGATTAGCGCTCANGNNGCGGGTGCCATCNACTCCNAAGAAGATCTGCCTTCTAATGCAGNGAATACNGTAGACNAAGTTTCGGAAGTCGTGCGGGGTCCTTACACTGCNGCCNATTTTGCGAAGTATGATGCTCCAGAGGTATACACAGATAGTGAATGATATGTTCATCTGTAATACCAACACAAAGAATATACCGTGCTCGTTGGAGGCTTCTTGCCCAAGCTGGACCTGACGGCAGCCATTCGTNGTATTCGGTGTCCGGCTTCCTGTGTCGGCATGGACTCATTGGTAAAAGTGTTCATTTGTATTCTGNGCAATNCCNATGAACGCTACAATGCCGAAGGCGAGTACNCTTAGACCNAAGTANCACTTCCCNTANTCAGGCNGAGCAGCCATTCTCAATCTGCCGGTGCCGAACCAGNGATACACCTTCCCTCTTGACTTNCCGAGGAAATACAGGACGCAGGTATGCNCCCATTGATGGAGGTACTCATCTGAAACTACGAGTAGTCCCCTCCTTGATCTGTATAGCCATCTCAGTATCCCAGGGCAGCAATGNGCGGGGTTGGACTCCGGCATGTATAACTCTTGATTACTTTAGGGCGCCCACAGGCGCTTANCTGTCTTTCCCNCCGTGCCGAGCGTCCACGGGGCAGAGTNAAATGTCCATNGATGAAGGTACTCATCTGAATNGTCACATTACGTTTCNCTTTGNGACAATAAAGATGAGCACCTNGGGTGNAGAAATTGACTCCCTGGATTGNGGCAGACTTAATCCTGTTCCGGCACCTCACCGGCACTGCTTTCTTCCTCNTACCCGCTGTCCCTCCACNGTATGCATCAGAATTTTTATCAATCCAAATGTCCACTTATACTCTATNCTCCGTCCNGGTTTACTGTTACTNGCATGGAAGNTACCTTAGGGTAGGAATATCTGGTCTCACCCTCCAACTATGCATNNGTCACTCTGCNNACNCGGACCCNCCCTTGTCATTTTGCTCATGCCGTGCCCATGAGTCTACNNGGTGTGGCTATCTCTCCATNGATGAAGGTACTCATCTGAATTGTCNGGCCCTCATGNTCCCTACCTCTCTACAAAAGGNCANNACNGCAGCAATATATCTGGGCTTGGACTTGAGCAGTCACAANGATTAATACCTTATTTTGCCGGCNCCGACGGAACAATCCTCCCNCCTACCCTGCCGAGCTTGTGCGGCACACATGCACAGTTCCATACACANACATGAAAGTGCTCATTTGGTTTTCCANTCCTCCACACTTCAATGCATTTAAGGTCCGTAATATCTGGCCATGACTCAAACACACCTAACTCTTCATTGGTTTGTTTGCTGATGCCGCGGCTGCATTGGCCACCTTCTTGTGCTGCTGAGCATTCTGCCAGTGTCCGGGCAGCGCTACCATCTTCCTCCTGACGTGCCGAGGTCCTTCCCTCCACACCTGGATTACAATACTGCCGCTGAGCCATCGCTGCCGCCGTGGGCTTGCTTCCTGTGCTGAGCATCAACACCACCATATGTAGGCATGAGCTCATTGATGAAAGTCCTCATTTGTATTGTTTAGTCTTCCTCTTGGGAATTACAGCGTACATGGAAATAAGGTTTAAGAGGTTTACTTCCACGATAGCGGGAAATCATTTATATAGCTTTCATCATCTAGAAGTCAGGGCATGCTTACTTCTCCTTGCCTGCTGATCCCTTTAAAGCCGTGTGCCATAACTTCTATCGCCGGTGCCGGTGTCACAATCGGCGCCCACAATGCTTCTGTCGGTGTTTGCCGACACACGGCTGTCGTGTCCACGACATTTACCCACTTCCCCCAGTGCAGAACCCGTACCCCAGCTCGCCAGCAGTACTCTGGGGAGGCTCTAGCGGATCCGCTGGCTCAAGGGACTCAACACATAGTATGCATCCGCTGCATCGAGTCCCTCAATACGTTGTAGGTGGACTATGTGTTCACGAGATAGCTTGCAAAAGACATATCGCAAAAGACCAAACTGTTTGTGAAACCGGTCTGCATGCCCTGCCAGCAACTCATTCAGCCACCTCTGGCCAGTGAGTGTAGAGTCATGCTTGGGCTGTGGCCGACTGGTGTGCTTGATGCCAGATGAAATGATAGAAGTGATAGCAAGTGTAGTACTGAGCACTGCAAGTTTCCGCTTATGATTGATCTGAGAAGACTTTTCAGAAGCACGGTGAAGTTGGGAAGTCAAACGAGCCATGTTAGATGATATTTCGGGCTGAGTCCTTACATCGGAGTACGATCAACAGTTATCTAATCAATGTGACATGGTGTGACAAAGCCAGCTAGGCCTTCTTTTTTTTATTTTTTATTTTTTATTTTTTATTTTTTATAATCAAACCCACTGTAACAAAAAAGCGGGTGCGTACCGAAGTACAAAGGGTGCGCGGAAGCAGTCCCTGCGAGGTAGGCTACACCTAATAAAAAACCCCTCACCAGTCCATAAGTAAACCGTTGCCCCTGCTCAAAACCACAGTCTTGACCAGGGTCCTTCATTCAGCCTGAGGCATGGGTGCCGCAGCTTCCAACCTTCAGTTGCCTGCATGGATGGTGTACCACAGGCCTCACTGGCAGGCCCGTACCTGGGCTCACTGGATTGCAGAGGAGTCGCACCCCATTCTCCGGCTTACAAGCCTTCACGATCAAATCCTAATACTTTATGGACCGGATAAGAAACATTCCAAATGAGCGACTTCGCCTTCCACTATGCCCTCCAACTCCCTGAACCTCCAACTACCCTCCCCCCCCTGTTCACTCCCCCATCTTCCCATTGATAACTTGCAATTAAAACCACCCATGACAACCCGACATGTTGCAACACGCTAGCTGGTCTCCCCAAGAGGTAGGGCCACGCAGGGACGGAGCCTTGGACGGGTGCTAGCCCCCTTCCTCATCAGCTGTTTCGGGTAAATCGGTTCATGTCATGGTTTGCGCCCCCGAAGGGTCTGCGCAAAGCAGAGCATGATTAAGGATGCTCAGGGCCTCGTCGAGAGTGCCTGGTTTGGATCGAAGGAGATTGTAAATGGGGGCCGTTGGGCCTTCAGCGAAGCATGTGAGTATGGGGGGAAAGGTCCGCGCAGCCGGTGGCAATCTCTCCCGATAAGTTAAAAAAGTGTATCCACAATTAAAAGGGGGGTGATGCTACCCTCAGGGCTAGCCTGATGGGTGCGATTTGATTAGTGTGAGGTGTTCGGTAATGTAGAGGGTCGGCCTAGTGCAGGAGTGACGAGTTCCCACGGCCGGTGGTGGTGGTAAAAGATCAAGAAGCGTCGCCAGCTAGGCCTTCAAAGGCCAGCCTAGTAACTGGATAAATCAAACCAAGCGGACACCTAGGTCACTAGGCACTGCTGCCAAACAGGGCCTTAATCTACAGTAAGTGAATTGGTCATTAGTCTGTTGCTATCTGGTTTTATTCTGGCGGAATAGACACCAGCAACAGCTTTTTAAGTGTACAAGGTGAGGCACCATTGGATCTTTTTTATCTGAGTTCTTCCCCTGCTAATTCTCCGACACAGTGGTGAGCTTTGGGGTATTGATCCCTGCATCCACATAGATAATTCATGGGATTCATACAAAGGTGTATTGTCTCAATTTCCGCCCAACAAATGTGAGTTTCCACTCACTGACTATATGAATCTATTTGGCTGAAGCAAGCCATTTCTAGCATACAAGGGGTTTTGCTGCCGGTTACACTCAAGGTGATGCTTGTCATCCACCTTCGTGCTGCTTGGAGAAATAACCGTACAGGTACTATCCTTCACTCCCCATTTTTGGTCCCCAATTATCCCTAATACAAGAATTACCGAAAGTTTCAATAGTGGTTTATATTCTCACAGCAGGTGTGTACATAATCCAATGCAACTCATGGTGTTCTAGGAACTGGGATCAAACTGACCTAAAATTGCATTCATTCAGCTGAGGCGCTTGTAGGTCATTCTCCTTTGCACTATGACAATCTAACAATGGTTATAGGTTGGGTATTTGCAACCACAATTCAAACATACACTACTGTATTTTGGGCAATTGACAAATTCCCTGTTGAGAATTGTTGGATTGGAGCCCCTGTCTTAGGCTCCCCTCTCCCACTCACTGCAATCATACTCACCAGGACAATCACAGCTTTTAAATAAGTCCATTGTGGAAATGTATATGTCAACCAAAGCCAATCATCCCTGATAGTGTCATCCGAGCCGGAGCTGCTCTCATCGAGAGTATTTTGACATTCGTGAGGTTTATAATGATATATCAAACCTACAGAGGCACAGGATCCACAGACAATGAGCGCATCTCTCATATCAAAAGCGGTACTTCGCTGCTTTACACCTTTTGCCGAGATAGAACCCTGCTCTTTATTCCGTGAGCACGCAAAATATTTTCCTTCTTAAAGTCACATTAATTGTAAATGAAGTGTGCTGGGTATGTAGTACCAATGGATACAGATCTTCTAAGTAGACTGATCACATATTGCCCTCAAGTACTTGCCCTTGTGAATGGCGTCACATCATCTGTACGCCTTCCGCAAACAATCGGGGGCTTTGTGTTCACCAACACTAACGTCTGGTCAATGTATGTATAGCTTCTGTAAAAAACACTTCAAGTATCCTCTAACATTGGTAACCCCCTTCTAGCTGGCTTGACGTATTCTATAGCATGGCCGTGCGTAGTCTTCTTCCCCCCAAGTTTTGGTTCTAAAATCAGCTGCCAACTAGACCACTCGGTTGATCCTGAATGTTCGTATGGCGGACTGCAACTTCAACGAGGCTTGGTCTCAAGGCCGATGTGTTCTCAGATCCAATTCCATTGCACAACTATTCACGACTCAAACGGAATGGATGCTCCTGGGGATTCAGACGAAATACAAGAAGAGCATCGCAAGCAGATACGCGAAGGAGTCTGAAAGTCGTATTTATTGTTTGCATTGAGAGTTCCATTTCCATTGGCTTCACTCCTCGAGTCTGATTTCTTCGTAGCCCTAGACCGATCTTTCTCTCTAGAGCCACTTATACCCTAACTTGATTGCATGGAAGCTCTCAGCGTCCAATTAGCGATGTATTCGTTATAGTCTACAGGTGCAGTTATGTATTGATACCTATAAATCGGAGCCTACCAGTTTCGCCTTGCCTCTGAATGTGCATTCTTGTCATGGTACTTAGTGGGGTGTCGTTTCAACGCGGCAGTCGATAGCTGTCATACAATTTCAAGACCGGGACGACACTAGACACCGAGGAGATTGCAATCTAGTACAAGAACGAAGTGTCAGGGCGTCAAGGGGGAAAGGGGGAAGAAATGGTGTGACACCGGACGGCTGAGGGGGTTGCGCTGTCAGGGCCTGAGACTAACAGGATAATGAAGTCTATTTAGGTGCTGGATATAGAACAAGATTTAGAGATAGTCCTCGAAATGGTTACGAGTCAGCATATTTCATAGCCAACCCCGACGACGGCCATACATAGTTTGGCAAATCTTGTGTTCAGTCCTTCAGGCTATCCCTAGAGCTCGTGAACCGGCGGCGTGCTGCTCGAATATGAGTCTAATCATGATCCTACGGCTTTTTGCGCTGCACGAACTTTCCCCACGATGACGGTGGAGCATTAAACAAGAGCGAAGGGCATGTCGATTGTTCAGCTTTAACGAGGGAAAGGAGAAGAAAGTAACGAGGACGTGCCACAGGGAAACGACACCCATACGTCTGATGGCCCTCAATCACTTCCTCCGTTCAGTGCAAGTCAATATCCGGGTTATCCGGATCCCCGATCTCAGCGACATCTTATATACGAGGCACACTGAGGGATGCAAGGTACCGCGTCAGCTCTGTAAGCTAACCTCGCGTCCTGCAGTTATGTCAGCTTGGATGCTCAAAGCTGAGGGACCAAGGAAATACCTTAGAGAGAGCCATTCAGCAGTAATAGAGCGTCTGGCCACCTTCAAATACATGTTTCATCTACGTGACGAGCCGATTCATCCCATTCCATTCTCGTGCAGCACAATTTCCACCCGTAGCCGGAGTACCTTCACCACCTCCGTGGTGCACTGTAAGAGAGGTC
>JANIEX010000958.1:0-16100 GCA_027627405.1 Leucocoprinus birnbaumii
AGACTCCTACCCAGTCTGTCGGAAAGCGTTTTATACGCTTAATTGATTTTCATCAATTGCTAATGCTATCCGACGACTGGCAAACTGGGCTTGGCCTGTTGGCAGCGACCTCGGCCCCCTCAGAAATCACTTGAATTCCGCGTCTGACACGCTTGTCCAAGGGCGATGCCAAACAGGGCCAAAGGCCCAGTTTGCCAGTCGTCCGGAGACGTTAGCAGTTGTTGAACTTTTGTTCAATCAACGTTGCTTACATAAAGGCTCCGGATGAATGGGTAGGAGTCTGGGTGATCTCATATATCTCGAGTTCCGGGCTCATTCGCTGGCCAACCTCCTGGTTCAGGAATAGTTGCTTTTTTGGCGCATCATGATTCAGTGTGTGAATTCAGGGTAGTCTAAATCAAACTCCGCGACGCAATAAAGAACCAACAACGCCGCAATAACGTTAGAAGTTTCGCTAGGAGTGAAAACAATGTCGGTTCCCGATTTATCGCTCATTCAGGAATCAGGATGCCGATCCTTCGACATTCTCGTGAAGCAAGAAGCCAATCACATTTCGAATTTCATTCCAGCCTAGTTACCTTTACGTCTCTAAGGAGTGCGCTTGACGATAAACGAGGTGTGTTACGTTGAAATAATGGAGTCGCCTAAGTTGAATTGGTCGCTAAACCAGCCTGAGCTAAGTAGATAAGGCAAGATATCGAGCAATAAATCAAAGAAAGCAGTTACTTTGTGTTGTCTTCCCGCAGTGAGATAAGATATCGTGCTAATACTAATGCGCGGAGCAGTATCTCAAGACCCGCGTGACTTTGCTCTTCGGCTCTGATCGAGTTTTTGTTTTGTCCTTACAGTCAGATTCTATGCAAAAAAATGGAGTAGGAGCGGCGATTCCTTATATATCTTACCTATATACGGGTATTCTTTTATGTGCCGAATTGCCCAAGCAGCGTTCGCATCGGCGTTTCTGTACCCCGCAAGCGTTCAGTGTTCCTGCTGAATTAGACATGCATTGGAATACTATTTTAGGGTGGGAAAATAATTACGAGATGTAATCACAATGTAGTTGCGCCCTGGCGGGTTCAAGTGACCTTCCTCTGCCATGCTATCTCCACTGGTGTCTCTCTTTCTTCTCTTCTGTGCAGACATTGTTCTTTCAGCCTGTTCTTCTCGGTTGGCCACTGTTATGGCTAAAGAACGTTTATCATTCTCCCTGAGACGAATATCAAGGTTCCGGGATGGACAAGAGCCCCTTTACCTAATTCTGGGGCACAATCGCCATCACTCCATCAAAGGGAGCGCTTGAAAGGCTTCACAAACTTCTATTCACACAGGAGGAACTTAAGATCCCATCTTATTCAAACGACTTTCTATTCTGGAATGTCAAAAGTGGGATCCAGACACTCAAATACCCATCTAATGCCTTCTGCGCGGGTCATTCACAATCAGAGTAGCTCGAATGGTGATATGAAAACTGGTATCGGCTTGCGATTTTGAACGGACTTTCCCTCACATTCGCTCGCCTGAGCCCAGGATGCCAGCTCTCATCGATCATGAGGATGTTGTTGGAACCAGCGGCGATCACGACGAACTTCGCATTTTATGGCATTTCCGCATATCAGCTCATTGCCACATACAGTCCGTCATACCAAATCTGTCCATCGGTTTCGATTATGGCATTCCCTGAACACATGTGGTTTATCGCTGAGCGCTCATACAATGAACCTCTGCACCCACCGTCTCCTTGAATCTCCTTCTGAAAGAGCAAGACACAAATGCAACTGAGTAGCAGTTACATAAACAGCACTTGTGAGGCTTCGTCCACAGACCCGAGGCTCTACAATCCGGATCTGTCAATGAAACCTCATCACGTGGAAGGTATTTCTGTTCTCAATTGGTTGGTATACTTATACTGTCGGGTGCGGGAAGTCTGATGGCCATTAGTGCGAACCGAAAGAATTACGCACTCGGCTCTATCTCAGGTTTATTCTCTCTCTCGATTCTCTCTATTGGTTCTCTATTGGCTCTGGTTCCTTCTCGAGGTGAGTGGTGGACGGTGGAATTGGCTTTCACTCTTCTACGTTTCAAAGTAATGCTCAACTTTTAGCACGACTCCAATCGTTCCTTCTGTCTACTGGAATCCGACTCTCATATCCTGCTTCACATCGGCGTCATCAGAGCCCGTCGACAGCGCCGACACTCATACCGAGCTGACCTCGCAATGGTCACTGTTCAGGATGTCATCAGACCTGCGTTCCTTATACGGAAATCCCCAAAGCACGTATATGGGCGCCCTCCCTTGAGGCGCACATGCGCCGGAATGAAAATTTCAAATTTATTTACGCCGTCGGAGATAGTTGGCGGGAACGACTCAGACCACAGATGCACCTTACCGCCCAAAGCTCAGGTGAGAGCTCCTACCGTCTCTACCGCCCCTTGTGTTCTCAATGGCCTGGGTAGCCACTGGGAGCAGGACCGACACCTCGCCACTCCGTTGCTTTCTGAGGACCTTCCATCTCGAACAAACGTTGACACAGACGATGGTTGTATTGCCCACCGGAAGCTCGTTGTGAATGACGTTGCTGGTGCCGATGGAACCAGCCCCAAAGCAGCGGTGCGCCGGTAGAAGCAACTGTCGACGGCTTACTAGTTGATGAATCTACGATGTCTTGGAGATTTCCGAGGACGTTTGGACTAGGAACTTGGCGCAGTGTACCGAATGAAGATAAGGGGGTACTGAGACTTGGACTTGTGAGTGAGCTCCTTATTCTGCATCATACTCAACCTAATCTCTCTTTCAATTAAATTATAGCCTTATATTGAGTGTGGTGGTATGTCATTTGATGACCAGCACATCCGGAAGTTGGGAAAGTCATCGTCATGGCGGAAATCCAGCTTCTGTTGGATTAGTACTTCGTTCATCCCGGTGCTGTCATGGTCAATGTAGTCTGCGTCGAGAGCTCGTGTGCGTCACCTCGCTTGTGGCTGCATCTTCAGGGCTCAGTTTCTATCTCTCAGAAGCCCTTAGCGAGAGGTTGAACGGGCAGCGTTTCGTATGTCCATAATCGAATTTTTGCGTTTAGCCCGAACTCACCACAAAGCTTCTAAGCTCCGTACTGCTCTCCTACATTTTCCCTGCATGAATAACCCGTGCCTAGACGTGTCTTTTCCCTCACACTGCTCTAGTGACCATCAGTATTATGCCATGCATGCCATACATTCGTGCTTCGCTACAGACTTCTCTAATTTGTATTGAAATATTCAAATTGTTCACTGGGCACTAAAGATTAGCTATCCTACGTGTTTGTGTGTCCTCATTTGAGGCGGGTGAACGGGGAAGTTGCCATCTCCATTTCCTGGGGAGGGGTAAGGTTACGCCTCACAACGGCAAGCGCTGGAGAAGGAGGCGTATACGTAATTTCTTGGCAAGATCATAGAATCTTTCATTGGCTGTGACCTCGCCCCTCGGAGTTTCGAGATGGAGGAAACTACTCCAACAGGGCTGGATGTCATTGCAACATTCAGAACCTTGTGCTCAGGCGTCACTGGCTGGAAGTACCAAGAACGGCAAATCAATACTCAACCTAGGAGTGCAAAAGTACAGGTGTTCTGAATCAGCCGGAGATGATGTACCTTCCACCCAAGAAGGTTGAGCCCCCAATTTCACTTAAACGGACCGATGGTTCTTAATCCACGGAGAGGAGGACTCGTTGAGAAAAGATCCACGTACTCTCCAAAGGAAAGCAGATTGTCTTTTTCAAGTTTGTCCGTGGACCAGATCAATTGAATCCTTGAAGGACCTGTGCACCGCCCCAGTAGGATCGAGAGAACACCCGACCCAAGGGCGCTTTGTTTAGATTACTTGAACTCAATTGGGTGGGTCACATCACCCTGAATGTCCCGCATCGAGATCTCTTTCTCATAAGGGAGGCACCATTATCGGATCTCAAGCCATATCGTGTTTGTGAGCAAATCAGGGTATCCCATTTAAGGTGCTAGTCGGACGCAAACTTTTGGGACGAATTCTCCGACGGACTAAATCACCTTCAGCTGTAAAAATATACAAGGAAGACACCAAGTTGACAAGCGGTGGCGTCAGATAAATGTCAAGTTAACGGGCTTCGGCTCACGTACGCTCATTCCTGGTGAAGGTTAATGGACGCCCAACGCAAGGCAGCCTGAATACCACGAACAGGTGGCTTTCCCTCCCTCATCGATCCGGTCCAAATAATCATTCTGATTATGCAAGGAACAGCACGAAAGAGACTTGATAAAGGAAGGGGCCAACCTTCGGGTAGCACACCCCACTGCACTCATTTTGTCCAACAGCCTCAAGCTTCGGCACTCTATAATGACGAGCAACCCAGACGTACCTCCTTTCATCGGCTATGTCGAGACCACCGTCCACGCTCTTCGCCTCATTCATGCTGCTCGTCAAGGTGTCATTCCACGCATCACTCGCCGCCTCAACGACTCTGAGCGGAGAACAATGATCAAGAGCGGCGCAGTCTTTGTCTTTAGTGTCGAAGAGAGTGGAATCAAACGTTGGACCGGTATGTCATAGTTTTCCTCCTCATAAGCTCTACTTTCTTAACCTTGTCTGCTAAGACGGACTACTTTGGTCCCCATCGCGAATTGTCGGCAACTTTCTTGTTAGTTATTGCTCAACGTTCAGCACATCCCTCAACTCATGCTGCGCCTCTAGGTATATCGCGAAATTAACGAGAGATCAAGCAGCCGCAGTAGTCACAAGAAGCCGTATCCCCAAGATGACCCGTCGAGTCGAAGCCTCGCCAGACGTAACTCTCCAGACCAACTATCCTACAAAAGCCTCGCCAACGGTCATTCGAGTAATGACCAGGGCACGTTCAAGCCGAATGGCTTGATTAAAAAGGTGCGCAGACCTCTACCAAGCCTTGAGTGGATCCTTCTCTGACAAGCACTGCGCAGACAATAACGGTCACAATTGAAGGTTCAGACCTCCACCTCATCTCATACTATACATCTGACGACATACGGTCTGGCATCCTCAAGGCGAGTATACTGGCATACGACTCTAGATGTGAAGCTGAAGGCACTTACCAGCGCCCGACCTCGCGTCCTGATATCATGACCCTCTACATGCCGCCACACATTTTTCGGCTGACGAATTTCAGAGTCCCCCCCAAAGTCGAGATCGGGCCCGATGGGAAGCCGAGATTGGTGTGAGTGTTCCGCTGCAAGTCTCAGTACATTGCATGAAAACGATACNAATAAGGTCTGAAGCCGAGGATCTACCGACACCAGAATGCAAAGTGGAAGAGCCTGTTTATCATATACCGGAAGCTACTGGTTGGAACTCTTGCAAGACACACTTAACCTCTGTTGACAATATCTTCACAGGGAGCCCTGTGCACTCGCTGTCGCATGGCAGCCACGGCCTCTCTCATAGTAACCATATGTATGGGCGTTCGAACAATAGCGATCGATGGACGAGTAGCCCGGGGAGTGACAATTTCTCTCTTCCCTCCATCTCCTCGCGCCCAGACTTATCCTGGACGTCGGCTCTCCACTCTGCTCACCCAAGCATTGGCAGAAGAAGGGAGAATAATCACTTATCCCCTCCAGAATCGTGGTCAAGCTTGAATGGAACAGCCAGGTGGATGGGTTCCCATGATGTTTCTAACAGCCACACCACGTCTCCGTATCTTGAACCACGGGCACGTATTCGGACGGGCCACCCATATGAAGAAGCAGCAAGCATTCGACGAGATTCCGAGAGCATGTCGCCGAACTATACCCACCGTTTCTCTGGACACTGTCCGGGTAGCAGAGATAGTTCTGGTCATCGTGGCATGGCCTGGCATCAGCGCGACGTNGATAATCTGAAAGACAGCAGGAGCCACGCCGCCCATACAGACACGTCCTTCACCCCTTCTCCTACCCTGCCGTTTTCAAACACGGGCTATCACCAGCATCACCAGCATCACCAGCATCTTCAGCACCAACACCAGCACCAGCATCATTCTACTTCAAATCATTCCTACAGTTCTTCCTGGTCGTCCACCGAAACATCGGTGATGGAAGCGCCAGCCGCTCTCCAGACCTTGTCACCTCAATCGAACATATCTTACGATACTACGACCTATTCGACTAATTCTTCGGCCATGGCGGCTCGGCTGAGTTCGGTAACGTCGAAGACCTGTAATAAACGCTCTGTCATTGGAACTTCGTCTTGCATATTGCCTATCGCCTATCTTGGATCTCATAATTTCTTGTGTTGTCCCCCTTTGCTGTCGCTTTGCTTTCCTTGTCACGCATTCTGTGTTTCTCGATAGCTGTAGATACCCCGTACAGATGTATTTAAATATCCTTACCTGGCTCAATGCTACAATGTCATACGTGTTTCTCACCCTTACACCGTCATTAGTCACCTCTCGAACCCGCTGGGCCCAAATTTCCGTAAAACATGGGTTCAGTGGAGATGTGAAGTGAGAATGAGCAGTTAGCAAAAATTGATTCGGTCGCCATATCTAAAAGGTAACGGACGACAATCGAAGCTCAAAAGTAAATAAGTTGTAGGTTGTGATTATGAATTAGGGTTTTGCGTTCGCCTTTCGATAAACTCCTTGATCCTGGAATGGCCCTCTAAACTACCGAAAAAGCAGCGCTTCGCGGAATTTTCCCAGAGAACGACATCTAGCTGTTTTGCGTAATTGAGAACCAGCTCATAGTCGGCTTGGGAGGTGAAGGAAGTATAAAGGTAACCTATGATTAGAACGCTGTTCAGTTTGCCGAGCATTGCGAGTTTCGAGTACTCCACCTTCGCTGGACTTCAGCCGATTTTTCTCCAGCTCCCAAAGTCGTATCTGATCCTGGACGGTGACCGGTAGAAGAGGATTCTGATGATGATAAGCTCGGAACGAGGAGAGGGGAGCGCCCAACTACTTACATTCTTCCGCATCTGCGGGTGGGCATGTGTAATCAAATAGCTGATGATCTTTCAAGACGGCGTTCAGTGTTTACTGCATTGCTAGCGAAGAACACGCACTTGGTCGGCGGTGATGCCATTCATTAGGGCCTTTTTGACGCTATCCCTCGTAATCATGCCCACGACTAGATTAGGAAAGCGGTATTTGAGGGAAACGAAAAGGTTTAGTACGGCAGTTTGCAGTGGATTATCTGATGTTTCGTCATAGGCCGGCGCTACGGGAGATTAAATATTTTACATACCAGTGTAAGCGTATATACGATAATTTGTTTCAAGAACAATGAATCCCTCTTTGGGTCCAGAGCCCGCACCGGCGGTCGTGGGAAGCGGTGGCGAGGAAGAAGTCAGTGTCGTGCCAAGTCGAGTCGGACTGAAACGCCGTGAATTAGGCTAGGAGGAGCAGTCAGAAGAGAAGGACGGTCATTAACTCCACAATGGCGTATACATTTCTTTGCCAAATCAGACCGTAATCACGCAGGTCCTCGAGCATTGCTTTTTGGGTGGTGCTCAGGTTTTCAATCGAATATTCCTACACCAAAGAGCAGCCTATCAGCTGAAATCAGGGTTTGCGGCGACCCGACGTACCCGTCCGAGATCCATGGTGGATAGCATAAATAGAAACCCTAGCACTTCAACTAGGTCCATCTGCCTTTCCTGAGAAATCTTTGACGTCAAGGGGGATCAGAAATCAATATTCATCGAACGGCTCACTTCGGCTAAGTGCAGGTATTGAAGAAGTAGGTCCCAGAGCTGCGCATGTGGGGAATGAAGCAAGAACTGAAATCCTGCTGATGTGATCTGTAATGGACCTCCGCTGAAGAGAATGTGAAGTTCGCCTCCACCACGAAGAGCGAATATTAGACCTACTAGAAGCTACCCATTAACCCACTGCGTTGAAGAAGAAAAAGGACACCTTGAGAGGGTTTTGTTGGATGTTGACCAGTCCCAGAAGAGACCATGTAGTGCAAAATCGTCTGAAACGGTCCTTAGCGGACTACATAAAAATCCTCAGATAATGCCATACCTCCCAGCGCTCCAGGGCGAAGCTGTCGAGTGTCTCAAGGTCTGGGCCAGATTGCCTGGTATCCCTCTCTGCAGGAACACCGAAACTTCCACTTGTCCCACTAGTAGACTCGTTAAGTGCTCTTTCGACAAGTAAAGAGTTTTCCTTTTACCCGCCAGTGAGCGCTTGACGGAGACTCGTTTTGAAGGTGAAATTCAAAGCAAGCTTAGCAGCGGAGTTAGGGAGAATATGTAAGCGAGAAAGGTTCATCAGGGAATTTTCATAGAGTCTGTAGACGCGCCCAGACGTTAGACCCGCGGAAGTGGTTAATGATAAATAGTCGTATTCACTTTCTTCCGTCCCGTTGAACCCAGGCTGTCATTGTCGAAGAAGCAATTGCAGATTCAAGCCAAAGGAGATTCATCACAATTTGTCTTTCCAGAGGTGCTAAGAGACTAATGGATGCATCAGACACTGTGCCAGCATCGGCTCAAGGAGGAAAAGAACCGAAATATTGAAAGGCATGATGATGGTCTTTGGTAAAGTCTCGTGAGTGTGTTTTGAGATTGCGACTGAAGAAATGGGAGCAGAGAATGGGGAGTATTTTTCTTGTCTTGCTCCGCTTGTTTGAGTAACGAAGGCATTCTGAAATCAATCGAAGAGAGTTAGCAGCCGGCAATGATTCTTCCATTGTCAAATGCTTATTAAGCATTTTCCCACGTGACTACATCATATGACCCGATTCTTGACGCGTCATTATCAAGTCTGAATCCGACAATTGCAATGCCTCTTGCTCTCTCGTCGCTCGACAATCTTATTCTCCTCACCCTCATAAGTCCTCGTTGAGAAATATCAAGAAGGTGCAATGTCTCTGTCAGTGCACTTAGCTGCCCAAACAAGTGAGCTGCATCACATCACTTGTGCTTCCAAGTCGTGGCTCATGATTCGGGAACTCAGATCAATTCTCCCTTCTTCGGACACTCATTGGTGAAAATCCCGGACTAGTGAACTCTGTAGACGCTGTATGTCTCCAATTGAGCAACACTTCAGTTTGTCTAAGCTCGATCTCATCAGGATGAACGGACCCCACTTCATTGGTCGGCATCAACGGGCTCAATTGATATCGTGCGGTACCTCATTGACCAAAGGGCCGAAGTAGACAAGCCTGATAGTAGCGGATGGACAGCGCTTCATATTGCAGGTCAGCCATTATGCTCGGGATCAAGTATTCCAGAAGGCTCACGGGTCGACAGCTAGTGCCGGGCACGAAGTGGTGGTTCAAGAATTAATAGGCGCAGGAGCAGACGTAAATAGGTTTGCCATACAATCCTGTCTTTTTCTCGTCATTCTCAGACAGTTCCAAGAAAAAATGATAAAGGATTGACGCCATTGTATGTATCCTACCTTTCCACTGACAAATAGGCTGTAGACCTAGCAATCTCCTAGGCATTACGCTGCTTCCAAATCTCGCATCGAGGTTAGTTTTCAGACACCCAGCCGAAGAGAAAACATCTGTTGAAGGCTGCTTAGATTGGTAGACTATTGATTTCTAGGGGCGCCGACGTACGTACGCTTGACGCGATTTTTCATGACCGAGGAGTTCTCACCACGGAGTAGATAAACGCCAGGGACAAAGCCAACCAACAACCTCTGTAAGTACGCATCGCGGAGCTTCTTTCTCATGCATATATTCACCCCATTTCTTACAGACATCGTGCAGCCACAACTGGTTCTGTAGGTTTTATCCGTCTCTTACTAGATTCGTCGACAGCTTCGAGCAAATTGCGCCTCAACACCGGCGATCGGATTGGTAAACCTCCTACCGTGATTCACACCATATGAAGGCCTGATAGTCTTGCTCGTTCTGTCGTAGGAAATACGCCTCTCCACCTTGCGATGGACTCGGCTCATGCTGAAGCCGCCGTTCTCCTGATTAATGCGGGTGCAGATCGTGGTCGTGTAAGTTTTCTCCGAGGCTATTTGACCGCGGTGTGGACTGATAACCTCATTCCCATTAGTTAAATCTGGACGGAGAGGCTCCGGAAGACGTCCCTGGGGTAGGTGGTTCTGAGCAGAAGAACGCCCGCCAGCACGTTATCGACTTATGCGGCAAACCCTGATTATGGGAACCACTGTCTTGTACGAGTCCTGGTAGTGGTCTCAGCTCCGCCGCACAATTGCCAGCTTCAGGCCCGATATCCTTTGAGATGTTCTTCGTGATTCCTGGGAGTCGAATATTGATCAAATATTATTTTCGAGTAAATCAACTGATCAGGTTTCATACTGGTCAAGATTACGGCCCCTGTAGCGTGATCAAACCTCAACAAGCTCGATCCTAGCTGGGACGAAAAATTTACGGCATGAATCAACCCATTCCATTGGGGCTATCAAGAACACAAGACAGCTCTTTATGGTCTATTTTTTCGGCGAAATTTGCTCTTGTCTTAATATCCCAGCAGACTTGAACCGACTGATGTCTTCCGCTTTCCACGCGGCTCAGGAAGGATAGCCATATGACTTCGATCGACTGTATAATCTCCGTGTGCTTCTCGCCCGTCAGTACTGAATCCCCTTGTAAGGCTTTGTCTCCCGTCTTCAGTTGAATTGACATCATCACTGGCATCTCGCGCAATTTGGCTTTGCACTCTTGTCAGACAAGACTCTCGTTGCCAGTTTCTCGGGTCGCGTTCGAGAAACTGATGAGAAGAAGCTAATAACGCGACTCCCTGAGGCAGAAATTTCCGACATCCACAGAATCAGGAACTTCATTTCTCTACATTCTAAACTCCCGCTCATAGTGTACCCCAGAAGGCATAGTTGCCTTTGTTCTCCTCGTGGCCTCGGATATGTACTTCAAGAGGAATTCAGCATCTTCCAAGATCACGATTCAATGGTGTTTTGCTGACAATTCTGGTTGTATTCTCTACACTGTCTACATTCTTCGCCCTCCTTTACGAATATGCTTCCAGAGCTCGATCAAGTACAAGAGCGCTTCCTGGCACCACCTAATCACAAGGTTTTCACTCACATCCCCCGTCGTTCGTCGAGCCACGATGTGCAACTCATCGAAACTCCCCCAAAATCTCAACCTTGATTACCCAACCAAAAAGTCCCTTCCAGAGGACTTACGTTCTTCGCAGGGTAGACAAGGCACGCTCTGGCAGAGTTAGTTACACGGCATAAACCCGATTCTAGCGAATCCGCTGGTTGAACTCGATTGTCGCCGTTTTCCTATTCCTCGATCACGAACCGCTTCATCCGAAAATCCCTCGGATGAATACGTTTATGCACGACGTATCGCCCTCCTTGTCTTCGCTCTCCTTCTCCGTCTCCTCGTCTATCAGCTGATCTAGACCAGACATCCGATGCAGTCGCCACATGGTAGTCACGGCCTTGGATGTCCTCCCCGAGCTCAAGGTCTCTACCCTCGACTTGGGCAGGGGAATCGTTCCAGTGTCGTGGTGTGATACCGGACCCGGATCGAGCGAAGGAATATCGCAGGCCTAGCATATCCCCTCTTGGTATAATTGCTGCATTGGCTAGGAGTGGTGCTGCCGATGGCCCGAGGTCCAAGGACGTCATGTCCCCACTGAGGAGGAGGAAGACGACGGAGAGAATAGCGAAGGAGATGGATGTTGTAAATGAACGCATGAGGTCGATGGGGAGGTTGGTTGAATGGCGTAACTGGATTGGAGTCGATCTTCGCCTGGAAGACTACACCAGACCGTCGGGAGCGATCGAGGAATCGTGACTCTCCAGCGTTCAACGCTGTTCTAGAGGGTAGAGCTATGAGTGAAGGCCCAGCTTCAAGAGACCATTGAGATCTGGACAAGCTCGGGTTAAATATCCCATCCTACAGCGGTTAGTACATAGAGTTTTACAGTATATCCTGGCGATGAACACGGTTTCGGGTCTGACGACATGATATATAGTAGGGTCGCCTTGGCAGTTTCGTATGTTGCAAGGTCCTCTCGCAGTTGGAGCTGGTTTCATGAACAGTGGAAACAAATTTCATGTTGAGCCGCTTGCTACGACCTGACAACCCGAAGTTCAATTNCAAACACATTTCGCAAGCCCCCAATATTATCCAGGCTCAGTAATGAGATGAGTTTGAGAGGTCTGTCAGGGTCTATCTCTATCCATCGAGGTCGCATCATTCCATCACCGTGTCACATCATTCGCATCGTCGTCGGAGCGGCGACATCAAATCCTTGACATCTGATGCGACCCTTGATGTTTGATGTGTGGCTAGACCCCCTTGATGATACCTATCTCCCTACTTATCCGCAGATGATCCCCGCGACTTATTGAGGGTTTACCGGTAAACCTCCCCATATGAAAGTCTAGCCACTCAGACACCGTCAGCAAAAGAAATAATTCAGCTCGTCAATTATGCGATTTTTCTCGTACAGATGTAGGCATGCTATCAACCCAAAAAGCTCATATCAAATTTTAAGCTCAGCGGCTAAAGGGTGGACAGAAGACCCGAGTTCTTTGAATTGAAAGGCTGGCGGATGCGGGGTACACGGGGCCGAGGTCATAAGCATTGTCAATGCTCTAGGCTACACTGGAAGAGAAACAGTAGCCCTGATTCGAGTCGGGTGTCAGAATAAGGAACCGCAGTATTGCCGCTAGTAGAGCTTTCGAGTATGAGATCGATATTGACGCCTGTGAAACTTATGGGTCAAGTGAATGACCTCAGAGTTGGCAGACTACGTGAGCTGCGATAAGTGTGAGACTCATATGATTTGAATCCTGAGTAAAATTGGTCGTCGGTAAGTCAGAAACAAACCCCTGAAATCTGAAAAGTGAGATCTATTGGTGGACAAACAGAAGGATCATATCGAGCACCAAAAGGCATAGATATAGTCTGAAGTGTAAGTAACAAGGAATGAAACGACGACTTTACATATAGATACAATCGGAACAAGCTGTCAAGAGAATGCGAGAATTCGCAGATACACGGCTCGACGAGGAAAACGATAATACAAGTAAATCTACAGCGACAGAGGTGAAACGGTGCCCCAAGGACATCACCAAGTCGCAAACAAAGGTGAAGAGGAATAGAGAGGAAATGGAAATGCACAAAAAATAAAACTTGCTAAATCGAATGGCGAAATATATTCTGTAGGAATCTAGTTGGGGAGGTTGTGACTGGTCTTCTCTGTAGAGGGAAACTTGGGTGACAAATTCACAATCTTGTGCCTCTTAACCTCCTGGCCGTTTGTGCCAAAATACCTCTGAGTCTCGAACGACCAATGCAAAGAACCTGCAATGAAGTCAGTTCCAGATTGCTAGAACAGATGGGTAGAAAAACGTACCAGAGATCCAATGCTCCAAGCCCAGGGCGTACTCTTTCACCATGGCCATGACGTCTTTACTCCAGACACCCTCTTTCTCTTTCATCAAAAGTGTACGATCGTGGACGAAGTTATCGACGCTCCGCTTGCACATGGCTCCGACGAACTCAATGGCTTCTTGGAGGCCAAGACCGTAGTGGTGCATCGTGATAGGGATCATACTGTGTTTGTCGTCTCTGATTTGCTCCTTGTCGTAAGAGAAGATATCCTAGAAAAACACCATAGCCAGCATAAGCGCTCAGATCTTAAGAAGAGGAGAAAAGGGACTGGATGCGAAGACTTAGACGTACATTCGACCAAGTAACCAAATCGTTCGTGCTCTGTTCCATTCTCATGATTCTCTCATTTTCAACCACCTCTTGAGGTAAGTCAAACCTTCCAACGAATTCGGCCAGCTGGAAGCAGGGTTTACAACCACTAGTATCGCGACGAATATCGATATATTCTTCGAGTGTGGGTATTTTGTTGTTGCTGCGATCGTTGGCCTGGGAGACGACAGCCTTGAAAAAGAGTTCCATGTTCTCAATGAAGCGATTGAGACAGCCTGGGCCAGCCGTTTGAGCAAGACGAGCGGTGTAGCTGGGCGAAGGCGGAGAGGAAAGGGGAATTAGTCAAAGGTAAACACAGAGAAAGGGAGGAAAGAGTAAATGACGTACTCCTTAACCATACTCCCGCCTCTCATCTCCGTCTTCCAGCCCAAAGGATCCCGCATAGCACCCATACAATCATTCTTCATAGCTTCGGTCTCGCTCTTCCCGTAGTCGTCCGTCCAATCGTCCATCTGGAACAACCAGGTCAAATAATCTGCGACGGTGCGGAGATGGAACTCGTCAGCGATGGGGTAGCAAGCCGACGTCAGTTCTCCAGCCTTAAGCCCCATCAACCTGGCCGTATGCTCCGAATCGTAGTTGGCGTAGCCGAGGAACCATGTCTCGCATTGGCGAGCGACTCTATGTTCGATATCCGGATTGCAGCGAGTGGGTTCATACGGACAGTCTTCGACGAGGCGAGGGAGAGTGTAATAAGCGGGAAGGGGGGAGGTGTTGGGGCCGATGAAAGGGTCGAGATTCTTGACCATAGGGTAGTCTTCACATAATTTCTCGCTGAAAGTGGCTTTGTTGGGGGCATTCGTGTTGATACGGCAGACGAAGAAGATAGGAGGAGACATGATGCGTAGCAGATAGATAGCGATTGAGCTGCAAGTTGAGCGGAGGACTCGAACGACGAAGTGCTTCAGGTATTGACGCGGAAATTATTAAATACTGCGTTGAAATGAACGGACCACAAGAGTATGCAGGAGCCCACTTCCGGAGATGGTCGAGTTCGACGGAAGCAGAAAACAATGGGTGATGGTCAAAACATTCTGGTTGAATTTTATGGACCAAACACAGCCTGAATGTGCGCGAGATACGAGCAAGCCGATCATTTCTTGACATTCATAGACAAACAAGAATATTGCGGAGCATTCAAGAGGATACGCGTGGAATTCATCGAGAAGGACAACTCAACGCGTGGCAGTTTTCAGAGACACTAAAGAGACGACTTTGAATGTTGAGTTCCTACGCGTGAAGGGGCTAGGGCAATGTTGCGGCAAATATACATTCCAGGTAGCACGAGAGACCACCCCAAGAAATTTGCCGTTATTGTTCCATCCGCCGATATGAATACCGACGGTCCCAGCACCAGGTCAAGGTATGCCGAAAAAACTGGCCACGCAAATCTCAATACTTTCCACCTTTGAGCCATCCACGAGCCAGCATTCTTTGTCCACAGCGATAATCCATGTGGACATCCGTCAAACGATCGTCGGTCCTCTGAGGGTCTTGTATGCGTGTTGTGGACAAGAAAGCTGGGAAGGTCCATTCCCAGATTATTTGGCACGAGTTTGTGTCGGCCGATACCCGTGGGAACATGATCGGATATCTCGGCTGATTAAGCTGCTCGATCTACCCGTTCCAACTTCCGACTTCTGCTTTCTCGACTTGGGAAACCGGATATTCGAGATGCGATAAAAATAAAGTAGTGCTCAAAATATACGTCTTCAATATCAATCATGGCAAGAAAGTAGCTTAAGCCGAGGCTTTTTGCTGAAGCCTTGATATCACACAAGAGGAGCTCCTCTGTCACGATTTTGTAAATATCGGTGCCAATGATATGAACGTCTTGCTCTCGCCGTGCTCACCCGACTCCCGCCAGTAACACCTCACCCAGAGACACGTATAAACCACCTCTATCTGCGACTACTCGCTCGAATAGATTGGACTAGTTGCTATGGCGCCAGCCCTCTGAGTAAAAGACACCAGGCTGCATTGTCGACGCAAAGGCTCTGAGGCCGTCTAGACAAGACCGCCCGCCGTGAGTGGGTCCATCTTTTGTCGGAATAGCTACGCAATCAAAGCAGCTTACTCCTACGATAAATGTTACCAAACCCACGAACCATAATAAATCATGCACATGAAGTGGTTATTAATACAGCAGTGAAGCGTCTGAAAACGTATAAGTGGAAAGAGAACTGTTCAATACCAATAGTGAAGAAGAATTATGCACGAGTGGAACCCTCCAGAATATGGACAACCAGTAAACAGAAATAATTAAAACATCAGAAAAAAAATGCAAGAGCCGTAGAAAAAGAACTGGCAAAAAAAGTATCAAAGAAACGAAACTTATGCACGATATTCCAAACCATACGCACATTCGTGCAGAGGATACAGGCAAAACGGGATAACCAGAATGTTAGGAGACAATAAATACAAGCACCACGCCCTCCCACCAC